>JAIFTH010000284.1:0-37037 GCA_019968535.1 Fragariocoptes setiger
TTACAGGCACTTTTCTTTTAAAAAAATGAGTAATTACACTTTTCTCCGCAAAAACGGACAGAATTACTTATAACATAAATGTAATATGTGTTTTTACACAAAATATTACTCCCCAGAGATTGTGTAAAAACTCAGAAAAACGCCAAAAACCCAGAAAAACGTCACCCTTTCACGGGTCGGTATCGAGATACCTCCCGAAGCGCCGCCGGCGGACGGGGTTAGCAGCGCTTAAATGCGCTGCAAAGTATAATCCACAGTGCAGTGCGAAAGCACGGCACTTTGGCGTCTTGTTATTATTATTATTTTTACTTTCTTTGTCACAACAAGTGTGCAACGATCTCAGAGTCACCAAGAGGAGAAAGTATAAACCGAAATCGCCCAGCGAGAGAGAGAGAGAGAGAGGAGGCAATTGTCTTCATGATCCACGATACGATTCATTTCCTTGCTATGCACGGCTTACGTGCAAGTTATATGAGGAGTCTTGTTCGCATTGTTTACACAAACACTAAACAACACTGACAAACTGACCATTTGGTGTGATGCATTTGTATGTGAACACATGCACACAAAGTTTGTGTAAAGTGGCAGTCAATCTTTGTATTACAAGGATGTGGGCAAAGATGAACAATGGAATAGAACTATCGAACAAGCGAATGGGTTCAATTATTATTATTAAACTACAGTCAAGTCAAGTTTGTGTGAAGAAATAGAAATATCAACAACCACAATTTACCCAAGTGCTGTCGGTGCCTAACATGTTGACAAACACCACGACGACAAAATTAGCACTCCACGAAAAGTTCTCTGGCTCAAAACTACACAAAGGTAAAATGGTGTTTTCAAGAGACAGAAAAAGAGAGAAATATTTGAACATTGGATGTTTGAAGACTACTGTAAATAAACTATGAAATTATTTCCAGGCAATTCTTCTTCGCTCAATTCAAATTCGGATTCTTGTTCTTATTCTGGTTTCCTCAAAGGAGTCAGAATAACATAGTGAAGTTTAATGTTAGCTGGATCACACGCATACATTTTTGTCGAAGGATTCCAATACACTTTTAGGATATTCTCTCTGTATTGATTTTGGTGCTCGAACTTTGAACACGTACCACGTGAATCTTTATATGAAAGAGTTTGCACGTGAGTGTATGTGTGCGTTCTTAGTCTTTGATCGTATTGTTCGGTGCTCGATGCTTGCCACAGGGCGTCGATGGAAAATGTTGGTCAAATGTGGAATTTATCGTTGGCACACACACACGATTTAAACTTTCGTAGAGCAAACGTGAAGCAGCGATTTCAAGGGAACGTGAACACGTATGAGTTTCAGTGGCGGCAGCCACGGCCATGGAACGTGGTGGATTTGTTCATTTGAGTCAAAATTGTTCCAAAGGAGCATGCGCGACCTTTTACGTCGCCACTCCTTGCGAGCACTGCACTCATTTGAAAGAAAATACTGCGCATTGCTAGCACACAGTGATCAGTCGAACTTGCGCACACATTTTCGCAAATAAAGCGCTACAGTGTTGTATGCGTCCATGCAGCAATGGCCACATTCGTTTGTCGGGTCTTGTGTTGTTCACATCGTCGCCGTAGCGAACTGTACGTCGCGTCAGTCGCCGTTGTGGTCGACTCTTGAGTTCAATCAAGGCAACCATTACACACACACATACACACAAGTAAGCAAGAATCATAACATGTTGCATTGGTGAAGCGAACGTGCTATCCTTTCTTTTTTTCGAACAAATTCTACACAACGAAGAAATGAAAGAAAAAATTCTCTCCTTAAAAAGTTCTCTTGTTTCGACTCTGACAAACGAACGCATTGCACACTAAATGCTTTCTCAAAGCAACAACAACGACAACAAATTTTATTGATTGATCTCAGAGATGAATACATTACTCTCAACAAAATACAGTTTAGAAGATTCATTGTGCATTTCCCTTGAAGCAGAAGATATTTTGAAGTCATCCACGGAGATATAAAAGTCACACTCGGATTGTGTCGTCAACGTCATCGAGAAATTGATAAAGAAAACAATCGTAACAAACACAGTTCATATCACACCACTATTGATTCATAACACGATTGAAAAATTTAAACACCGCCAGACTATTGAATATTCAAGGGATTACAACACATACATACATACAAATACAGATCAGCAAACAGAGATACATCGATATACAAGTCATGAGATTTCGTTTGGGACGGCGGTGTCGCCGAACAGACGCGCTGCACAGCTTGGCCAGACCGGCCAATCAATTAGTGAGACACCGCATACACAATCTACCCTTTTCCACAATGCCCGCACCAACACCGACCAACAGTGATGCTATCAATGGCCATCATCATCACAACAACAATCACAATTTATTCATTAGTGCGAACAACATAGATCAAAGTAAATTCATCGACACCATGTCACCGGTCATATCTCCATCAGCGCCAACAACAGCGTCAAATTTTGCGACTCATCATCAACATCGTCATCGCCATCAACATCAAAGTCGCGAAAAATCACCATCGGCACTGCGAAGTCCACGCAACGAATTGTGTAGCACAGAATTTTATCGTTCGTTGTTGGCCGAATGTCTGGGCTCATGCATTTACATATTTATCGTATGCTCGGCACGCATCTCGTGGACGGGTAGTTTGTTGGGGCACACGCCTAACATCATCACTATGGCGTTGGCCTCCGGGCTAGCCATGCAATTGTTGATTTACACATTCCGCTCAATTCACATCAATCCCGCCTTAACTATATCCATGTTTCTACTCACCAAAATATCGCTAGTTCGCACTGTCGCTTATGTAGCGGCTCAATGTGTTGGTGGTATTGCAGCAAGTTCACTACTCTATCTGTAAGTATCTGATACATAACGATTCGTCTTTTTCTCATGTTTCATTGTACTCTCTTGAAGGATTGCAGCATTCAGAAAATCGCTGCGTTTAACATCGATTTTCGTTCGTTTGCACACATGAAACAAACGAATAAACACATTTAGTGTAAGAATGCACATAATTTATGATTACGCAACGCTTAAACAAATCTGTGCGTGTGTGTGCTATCTTCGTGGTCATTGTCCTCGAGAACTTCAAATTTCAACACATAGCACTTTCAGAGACGAACAATGACTACAACACCAAGCATGCCACGTTAAAGTTATTTATTATAGTGGTGTCACACATTTGTCGAGACACAAACACTTTATAACTATGAGCATGCTGTCTTGAAACGCTAATGTGTTCAAAGTTCAGTGACAACTGAATCCCAGACAACTCCTTTATAACAAACCTAGAGTTAAACAACCTTGCTTTAACCAACCATTTTACTATCCTTGTACCCTTCCCATTTGTCTTGTTATGCGTTTCATATTCAGGATCTCTGTACGTGGGCATGCGGGCGCTTTAGGCGTCGACAATCCTCACGATAAACTGCACGTGTGGCACGTGCTCACTGTTGAAATAGTGATCTCATTGTTTGTCACACTCGTTACGTATGCTGCATTTGGTTGGTCCAAACTTATATCGCTTGAACTGGAACGAGTGTTGAACACAGACTATTGTTGCCTAAGTTATAAAAACAAAAATTTCAATGACACAGCACCTTATGAATCAGCGGATAAACTGTGGCCGCGTTTACGTAACCGACGCAATTATCATCAAGTCAGCGATAATTTGACTTCTATGTCAGGCAGTCAGCAACAACAATTACGGCAACAACAGCCTCAAAATGCCACCAGGCAACATTCAACACAAAGACAAAGTACGACGTCCAATATTGACATATTTAATCAGCAACCTTATTTGATCAGCAATCATTATGATCGAGTATCCGATGATAGTCCACCACATACAGTTGGAGCAACATTGATCGGTATCGACAGTCACACATCGATTCAACAAACAAAACCAAATGCTAGAAACAACAATTGCACGAATCAAGTAATGTCTAGTCTTGGACCTTCAATGCTGATGAATGGTGGCACCGGCTCTGGCGATCACCTTTTATTGGGCGATTCAATCGATTGTTCGCCAACGGATATTAGCGCCACAATGAACCAATTTAACAAGCGAACACGACCATTTTCGACTATTATTAATCCAGGCGGCACTAATGATGTCACGGGACAACCGACAATTTTAGATCAACGTGCGAGCATTTTAGATCAACAGCATTCGTATCAGCAGCAACCAAGTTACTATTACACCGACAATTGTTGTTCGACAACAAATACTGACGATCACCATCTGGTGTCAGCTTTAGGTGTAGATATTGACCACCAGCCGCACAACGACACTGACATCGATGACGGCTACGATAATCATCAAATTTACGCTACCCAACATCGATTGAGGCAAGAGCAAGAGCAACAGCATCAACAGAGCCCGACCGACGTATCCATGCCATGGGCGACATGTGATCGTCGTCAATGCAGCGATCCAATCGACTTGCTGCATTGTCCACCAAATGTTCTTTCGGCTGGCAAGCTCAATGCTAATGGATTTCCCGTTTACTTGGCCACAAGTAATTACGCGTTTGCCATCGGTTGTGCTTATGCACTGGCATCTCTAACAGGCGTAAGTGTTACTGTCACTTCGATTATTATTGTTATTGTATACTTTGATCGTTGTCCACATTGTGTGCGATTCTCTCAAAATCTTCATGTATCTCAAAGCCTTTTCTTTGTGTGCGCGTGTGTTTATGATTTACTAGCGATCTTCTAATGCACTGTCATAGCACATGGCGTCAGATTTACGGACGCTAGCAGATGCCAGACACCACTGACCAGCACCATAAGCTTTTAGTCTCATACAGCTAAAATGATGATGGCGATTGTGCGAGGATACGCTCGATTAAACGCGACTCGTCAACATTGTGTATCAGTTACATAATGTAGGCCTACAACTCGGCTAAGAACTAGGTGTTATCTCACCTAGCCTCTCATTTTAGCTGCTGAACTTTAAGCAATATGTGAAAACGCACACATGTCTCGACTGGACGCTCAAAATATACAGACATATTGCCTCTAATACACAAACTGACTACTAACTTTTTCACCGACTTCTCTTCTTTGTGCTTCACTCAATCTCCTAACACACGGCATTATCTGCGGCTACTTGCGTTACAACGCACGCCAACAAACGACGAACAGATCCCTGCATCAGGAGCCTCGTTAAATCCAGCGCGTAGCTTTGGACCTGCTTTCATCATGAACAGATGGACCAACCATTGGGTGAGTACCTCTGCTTAACCAATCGAGGAGTGACAATTCAATTACGCCTATCGCTTGTTAGCTCGTAAGCTACCAGGTGTCTACCTGCTTACGTTGGTCGATAAACTAAATAGCCAAGCTATACTACGTCATAAGGTTTTCTCTATTGTACACCATTGCTCTACTACGTGCGCCTATTGGTGTGGCTTACAGCTGGCGCCTGTTTACCTTCCAGACATCCAAAGGCAAACTACTCTCAGGAATAGTTGACTAATCTTTCTATTGTTTGCCATTCTCACATCACTATAACCGCACGCACAGATCTATTGGCTAGGTCCAGTGTTGGGTGCCATACTAGGCGCGTTCCTCTATGAGTTTGTGCTGGATCCATTACGTCGTAACACGTCGTTGTGTTCTTCATTAAGCTCTAATCAAGAACCCTATTCAGCTCACAACAATAATGGCCAGCATCAGCAGCAATATCATCAAGCAGCAAGCAACTTTCTCTATCAACATCCCACCGTTCCAGCAAATAGTTTGACAGTGTTACGAGGACCGAATGGGCCTAGTTTACTAAAAGCCAATATATTCGGTGCGGATTCGTTCAGTCACACTGTTGCGGCCACGTCTAACAATAACAACAACAACAACAGTAACACCACTTTTAGCGATAGTAACAGTGGCAACATTATTTCAACATCTACTGCAATGCAACAACAACCTCAGCACCTGACGTCAAGAGTGAATCCAATGAGTAAAAGTCAGCCATCGATGGCCTTGCTATCAAATCAACAACGACTCTCCAACACTGGCAATGTAATTCCACCAACAGCAATGAATTTTAGCTCTTACACCAATGCTCATAATCAGTTGTCATCTGGTCCAAACTATTTCGGTGAGTAAACTTTGCTATCTCTGAATCCACTTAGTCTCTAGCAGACTCTATCCATCGATTATATACTCACTCTACAGTACCGCACTCAGTATCGTGTAAATATATTTGAGGGAAAGTTTCCATTTGCTCTTCTATTACTCTCTCTACTTACACCACTATCGACACACTATCGGCACATACCGAGAGTTATGTGTACATACGTTCAAGATTACATTTCTTTTTGGTCCGTTAGGTCGTTCGTTGGGCCGCTCCACGGGGGCCCATGAATTTCGTTCCATTACTCTCGGTAGCTTTCTCCTTTGATACAGAGAGCACACACTTCAGTAGCGTCGTTTTCCTGTGTCTGTAGAGAGCAAGCAACTTATTTCAAAGAAAGAAGCGAGTTAACATTCGCAAAAGAACACCCAATCGATGAGTATATGTCTCCTACAATATACAGTTCGAGATTCTCATTCCTAGCTTGATGTCGGCCATTCGTGTCGTACGATCAGCTGGAGAAATGTTAGATGCCAGTTGAAAGTGGGAACCTAGAGCAGTTATTGGTTTCTTCGGTTGATGCACTCGATCCGATCTTTGCGCGAGTTGAAACCTTTCTAAGCTAGCTTGCACATTCATTCGACCAATTGCATTTGAGTTGAGACGATTCGACTCTGAGTTGCTAGAGTCGAGTAAAGACACTCTTGTCCTTTCAGTTGCATTTGCTGACGTTCACTAACGTCTGGCCACAGGCGTCTGGCTCACGAACGTTGTTGCAAGTGGGATGCAAATTAGCAGTACTCACATAAGTGGCTCACAAGTGCATCCTACGTGAATGTAGTTCAGTGTTGAGGTTCCCTTTTTTCCTACTCTCCTGTCACTGACGCGCGGCTCTCGTTGACGTGTCAGTATTAACCGTGCGTTGCAAGATGCAATGCCGAGAGGCCAATAACAAAGCGATGCACACTGAAAGTTTTACTCAAAAGGTTCCTTTTGCATTTCGTTATGCGTGCCAGTATGTGTATGTGAGAGTGTGCGGGCGTGCATAAGTTCCCCCTTTGTATAACCAACTGATGTGACAGCGATGTCGTTACTTGCTGGCTCTCTCCACAGTGAGTCGTTCAATTAATTCGTCACGAGTTCGTGTCAAGCGAGCGACGCGTGACGAACTGTCGCTCAAGTCAGTGAACGAAAGAACGTGCGAGCGACCAATCAATTGGCAGTGCGCTCAAATTGCATGCAACTCGACCGTAGCGCTGTCAGTGCAGATGCAGCCAACTAATTGTCACTTGAAACAACTTTGGAGGGACGGAGAGAGGGAGAAAAAGAAATGTAATTCGGGGTGAAACTAAGCAAACGTTTCCCAATGCGCTACTTATTTCTAAAACTGTTCCACGATCATCACCGCTACGTCACTGTTAAATCAGCATGCCAGAGTGGCAGCTCTATTTGTGGCAATTGGAATTGATTACCAGTTTGTGTAATTTTATTGCGTATGTGTAAGCATATATTGTCAACGTTGAACGCGCAAGCACGAGCGTTTGAGCCAAAGGGATCGTGAAACAAGCGTCACCTGTTATTTCCTCGCTTCCCTCTAACTCATTCGACACCCGCTTTATGTTAGTGCATGTGTGTCACTTACTAAAGTAGAAAAGACAGTCGGCTGACATCGGCAAATATCACTCTCAATGCACCAACACACACCGAGTTGATGCCAGATGTTTAGGCGAACGGATCCGTCGGCCGGACGAGGCGTCGATGAGTCATCATTTTTCCACCTCGCTGATGTTTCATTAAATTTAACTCGCCAATCTTGACCAACCAATTTCGCCACGACCAGCCTATACAAAGTTGAATATCGTTGTGCACACGAAAAGTGTGCTGTAATGCCAAAGGGCAAGGGCTGTAATCAACTGCCTTTAGCTCGCCACCTGGCGACCATCCATTCGTATTATGAACTAACGAACTGTGTTACTGAACTGTGCACCATTTCTTCATCTGAGCACACCCTGGCTGACGAGTCCAACACTGAATCTTTTGTTTGTTGTTTGCTTTCATGCGATCTTTGTTATTGTTGCTGCTGCTGTTGCGACATGTTTACGCTACACAGTTGCATTGGTGCCAAGCTGACTGCCTGTCAAGTGCATGCACGAACAATGCTTTTGCACTACATTCAAGCAAGTACCTTCATTCAAGTTGACGACGCGCTCATTATTGACGGCGCCTGCTCTCTCATTGTTGTTGTTTTGTTGTCGCACTCACGAACGCGCACACACAATTGCCTACAATGTCATTGTATCGTCCAGCCTCAACTTGAGAGATGCCTTGGTAAGCAGGCGCTGACCCGCAGGCCTACGTGAGATGAAGAAATAATGCCCGCGGCTCTGATTGACTCACTCGCCGGGCAACTCTCGCACTCAGTTGTGGCGCTTTGTGTTGCTGGCACTCGTTACTTGCTATTTGCTACTCGCCATTCGTTGATGCCTTGTTCGTGTTGCTTGAGCTCTCTCGAGTGCTGCTTCTTTTTTCCCTTCCCCCCCTTCTCTCTCTCTCTCTCTCGCGTCAGGCAACCAGTCTGTTGCTGAATTGTTCGTGCACTCATTGCATGTTTCTCTCTTGTGGGGTACGTGTTTGGCGCTTGTATGAACGCGCGCGCAAGTGTCTGTCCGCAAGAGTTGAGAGCTTAGCCACGTGCCTTGTGCCCTGTGTGCTAAGCTCAATTTAAGCTTAAATCCTGCTTTCAGTCGAGAAGTCGAATCGTGAACATCGTCGTCACTTTGATGCACACCCACACGCACTCATAAGATTAGGCTGTGCGGCCCAAATTGAATTGCCAATTGCAATTCAAAACGCATCGTGTCCTCCCTGTAACAATGACAACATCGATGGCATCACAAAGCGGAAGTTGCGGTGCCAAACTATATTGCACCGGCATTGTGCGTTCGGCGGGTGAATTCATGCGAGCTAAAATTTTGTGTGCGCCAAAAGATTGTCATCTGACTGTTTCGATCATTCACACACAGCAAACAGTTATACTATCTGTTTGTTTGTTTGTCTATCAATTGAACTCTGTGTAATGCAAATGCTTGTTACAAATGTTCTACACAACATCGTCAAGCGGAGCATCGATTTGGACGATTAATGTTGGGCCATAGTCCTAGTCGACTCAGTTGTGACATCGAAAACGACACAATATACTACACTATCTGACTAATCTAATAATCGAACATGGAACCGACCACTTTTAACTAATGTTGGCCAAAATGAAACTTCTATTTGCTTTTATTTTTTATTTTCCCCCTAGCGCACGATTAGACGCAGACACAAACAAGCTAATGCTTTTACTCAGAGAGATTTCCACACGAACTGAGTTTGAGGTTCTATTCGCTTCTAGTGCTTTCATAGTATCGTAGTGTGAGTGAGGAACAACAATGCATTAGCATGATTAACGTGCCGTCCGAAACCTTCATTAGCATTTTTACAGAATTGCTTTCGATGTTTTTTTGTTTGCCATGTGACATTTATTCTGAACCTCAATATCTGCTGCAGTTCTCTCCATCTCTCTCTCTCGCGATGATAGATGCATCTCTACACCGCATTACTATTGCTTTATATTTTACATTAATCTGTGAAACTTGAACCTTTCGAAGGCCGCTCTAAAAGCATCTGATCTGATACGAACTGAGAATAACCGAACGATCAGAATGATCTCCTTTTTTGTTTCGCTTATGTTAACACCAATAGAAATGCCAGCAGAACCACGCCATTAATAGTGAGCCAAATCGTATGGTGGCTTTGCCGGGACATTAAGAAACCAGCTTAAAGCAGAGAGCCATCTAATAGACTAGTTGACGAATGGACGAGCAAGTGGGCGCTTGATTCCAAGCAATTAGAGCGCCAATGGGCGCGCAATACAACAATAGCACCAGTAGGAGCCATGCCAATGTCCATCTCTCAGATAGGCAAAATTCACTGCGTCAACTACATCCACAGCAACAACCACAACAGCAGTAGTGGCCAAAGGAGATGACAATGCGCAGCACGCGCTTCAGCTACATGTCAGAAGCACGCAATGGAGCGATTTGTTTGAGCTAAAATACTGCACACTGGCTCGCCTCATAGCCGCTGAGCAGAATCTTAGCAAGCTAATGGTCACTTGTCCAAGTGACTAGCCAGACACTCGGGCGACACACCATGATGATCAAGGTACATGATTTTCTGCGACAATGCTCACAACATTCATCGTGTTGGCCCATTTATTGTTGTTTCGTGCCATGATCATCTGTCTTGTCTGTTTATGTTGAGCACGCTTACTTCTCGTGCCTGTAGTCAGCACGCTCACGCCGGCCACGCTCTCTCGATAAGAGCTAGATTCAGTCACGATATTGTTAGATACAAATGGTACCATTGAGCAACGAATGAAAAAACAGCTGCATTTGATAGGAGATTGCGCCAGGCTTACTACGTGCACCTACACACATACGCACATGCTAACCACACAAGACAGGCGAATAAGGTAATTTGTGGTTGCGCCACCTGTCACGAGCGTTTTCGTTGTCATCGCGTCTGTTCCACGTTACGAGCGGTTGTCTGGCACAACGCGGAGCTGATGTTATGCTATCGTGTACTCGGTATGGCGGCTTGGTGTTAAGTGAGTCGTTACATGTTTTGGCTATTCGACCGTGGTGCGTCTGTTTATCATGTCATATTCTCATTCTACCATTTTGTATTATGGTTGAGAAATGTGTGCCTGCAATTCTACGGTGCACCTCCACTGGTTTGCGCGACTCTGTGCTTGTGCTGTTTGATGGAGAAACAATCATCCAAATGTAAAAATGTACGGAGCTACTGTTTTGAGATTGTCACACCTTCAATAGTCATGTTTGGAGTTTTTGCTGAAGCTGCAAGTCGATGATTACAGTCAACTGTGTCGCGACATTGGCGCAGCGACCACAATAACAGCAGCAACAATCACAACTGTGTGCAGCATGAGGACAAGAAAAATGTGTTAAGAAAAACAACAAAATAAAAGTGAGAGTTAGTAATGCGAGTTATCCATACACATACTCATACGGAACCTACATATGAGTGATATCTGCCCTGTTTGGTTTATCGGCTCTTGCTAGCGCCGGATTACCGCTAGGGAATATATTCTGTCGCCAAAAAGTTGGCATGAAAATGTGTTCACATTGAGGGAGAACATTTCGTATTCTTGTTCTCTGGTATTTTTCATGTTCGCGTGGTCGCCACCGGCAAAAGCTGACGAATTGCACAAATGGAACAACAAAAATCGTTCGTGTAGATTCGATCAAACATATTTTCAACACACACATTGAGAATATGATGATGCTGATATCGGTTCTGGCTGGTACGTTCATCTGGAGCCGTGTGATGTCAGGTTACTAGTATAAAGCTAGGCGTAGGAATGGACGAGAAAAACAGGATTCAACACGCATCAATCGTGTCTTGTGAGCATCAGCACGTGCCTCGTGAACGCATGGGCGTGAATATGTCAGTGCCCTACCGATCGTTTGGACAGTGTGGTAGGCACGTGCAAATCGGCACGGCTGTCGGCACTTAGTCGTACGATCACCTCATGCTGAAGTGATAGCCGTGACATCCATGCGGTGGTCACGACTCGAGTATAACGAGCTGGCAGTGCAGCGGTGAGCGTCAAACCAGCACCCAACGAAGGCCTACACAAGGCGTATGCCGTGACAGACGTTAACAGCACACGATTACTTGATCGACGATTCAACTGCGAACAAAAGGTGAGCTTGCAATCGATCATGAGGCTTCAGAAGCACACACACGCTTCAAATTCGCGTGGAGCACCGTACAAAGAGCTGATTGGGTCTGTTTCTGCTGAAAGATTTTATCCTATGCTGGCCACTGCTGAGGTTTTGGACAAGAGAGGAGGCAAGCATGCCATTCGAGCATCTAAATAGCTATCGCTTCGTCGGACGAGCTCAAATTTTGCATAATAATGACCATTAGATAGAATGCAGAGAGCAAACTCTTGACGACAGGCAATAGCATGTCGGCGAGCAGAGTGCAGTTGTTATCCGATACGTGTCATTGTTGTGACTGAGCATCTCGTTTAGAGTTTAAACGAGCAAGAGAGAGAGAGAGAGAGAAGGAGATGGAGAATATGGGCTCGCTGATGTTGTCACGAGCCCTTCCGGCTCCCGTCATTCAGTCACAGACAAACAAGGAAAATGAATTGTGAGTGTAAATATAAGCCGCACGAGCACAGGAAGTTCACGCGGTCGCTCGGTCGGCTCGGCTCATCATGGCTGACGTAGTGCACGTGCCACTCTCTAATATCAGGAATAAAAGGGAGATGCTTGTTATTTCTGTCATTATTGTTATTAGCTACAATGTAATGTTCCTGTCATGTGCATGTTGTGGTTATAATGCGATCACACAATTCTTTCTATGTCAATGACAGGGTTTGTCACTGACGGATCTGCTCTCTCTCTCTCTCTCGCTTTGAAGTCTCTTTGAACAGCGCTCGAATATTGTTACTGCTCTATTATTTTCGTTTGTATGTAAAACAACCACATAAATACATAAAGAAACGTTGACGGCATTTAAGCATGTTCGATTTGTTCACCTGATATCTTGCGGTTGACAGCCAGTTTTCAGCCGGTTGCCAGATTAATGAACTCAGACATTGTTGGAGAGCAAAACATTGCTTGCGAAAAATTTCAGCTTAAGTTATAACTCACCGAGAGAATGGAGATCGCTATGAGAAAGGGCGTGTAATCCGTTGGCCTAACAACAGCGGAAGCCACAAATGGTCGAAATAGACAGCACAAGAATATAGCTCAGAACTTCTTGAACAAGACTGGAGATCTACATCAGCGAACAACATGCCAGATAACGTCAAAGATTACAATAACACCGGCCAACAAACAACACGACCAACCAAAACACGACAGACACGTGCACGTATTGTCGTGTCGCCGAGCTGGTTGCTCTTTGTCTATTGGTCCATAGCTGGCTGGCTGGTCACATGTAGCCTGTAGCTCTTAGATTGCCAATGTTTTCGTGCTGCGTTGCGTTATGTAATGGTTCGCTCGTGGTCGAGTTTTGTGTGTTATCGCTGCTGCTGCTTCTGCTGCTGCCGCCGCTATTGTTGTTGAGTGGCGATCGCTATTGCAATGCTGAATGAACAAGTTGAGTTGAGTTACGCCTAACAACACACAAGAACTCAACTCGAGGCTCATAACTCACACCGGCATGAATTATGGCCCGTAACGGACGGCGCCTCATATGGTACGCGTCTCGTGAGCCGCCCACGAGACATGCATGTGGTGGTGCCGATAGGGAAGTTCTTGCAACAACTCTCGTAGTTGCTAGCGCTATCAACTACGAGCATGTTCGTTGATAGCACTCGAGTGCTGGTCGTTTGCTCGCTCGCGTTCATCATCGAAAGCGATAGAGTGACGGCCAACAATCGACCGACTGATCGCAGCAATTGACCATCAGCTATCGACTAGCATCGAACATCCGATCGCGGCTAATGAATCGCGAATAAATCATCTCCAGACGCTCGACTGTAGACGCTATTGCACACATGTGGGCACTTGGAATTGTTTTGTCGGCACTCAAACACTGTTGTCAGCAATGCACTCATTGAATGGCCTGTACCATAGGCCACTGGATAGCTATTTAAGCTTCGAATATTGGAAACTTTGATTTTTTTTGATGCTAAAAAGACTAACTTAAAGCCTTGGGAAGCTTTATCTTTCATTTATTGACCCTTTAGCTACAGAATGTAAGGCAAGTTTTTCTTGTAGATAATTATTATTGTAAAATAAACATGCCAGCTAATATGTCGTAAGAATACTTGTAGTTGTGCAATTATATTTAGTAAAACAATTTGTTCGAGCGTCAAGCAGATTGGCTTATCTGTGAATCTAAAGTAAAAATGTCTATGATTTGTCGTGATAAGTGATCAAAGAAGTGGAAGAGAGAAAGTTCACTCATCTGTCTTTTTCGATTATCGATCTGTGTCTATCCGTCTAAGATTGACTGGGCAAAAGCTATTGCTGTATGTGAAATTGTTCGAATGACCGAATCAGGCGAAATAGTGTCTTTGTGGCGAACATTTATTTCCATCAAAACTTTTGCTCGCCTCATAGACCGGCGTACTAATCGTGAACAGATGAATTGTCACACAACAGACAAAAGATACAGACGACTTCGTTTCGTTTCGACATCATCACCTCGTATTCGTTATTTCAAAGTTATGTTTGTTATTCGAGCTTTTTTGCGAATCAGTTCGATCAGGCGACAATATCTCGCTCAGCTTCGACGGTATCTTCTAGTTTCTATGAAAGAATGATGTTGTGCGAAGAACGATGCCCGAAGTCGATGAACCGAGATATCGCCCTTCGATTTTGCACCGAACAGCATCGAGCAAACGAACGACAAAGATAGAAAGACAGGACGACGCGGATAGAAAGCAGAATATAACCAGCCCACTCAGGGCCCTCATCGATACAGCGTTCGTCGTGTGCGTGTGCCTGTGCGTGTCACAACTAAAATAGCCAACCGATGTGCTTGCAGCTTTCTGTTTGTCTGCATGCCTCCAATATACACATGCGTGTACGCGAGCGTGTGTCTGGAGGGCGATAGTGAAGCCAGTGAGGCGCAAAATATCGATGCCAATCAGTGTGCCGGTCAGCAACATTCGCAACGGCTTGAATTGGCTTGGCCGCCCAGATATTCTGGAAGAAGGGGCGTCGCTTAGCAAGAAGCCTTAGAAGATTGTTCACATAGATCGCAACTCGTCACTCGCAACACCAACAGTAGCAGCAACAGCATTGAAGCAGTAAAAGATAGCGACAGCAGCAGAAATAGAAAGCACACGCTGGTGGTGCGTAATCGAGATTATAATTCAGACCACGCGTTAAGTGTGGCGATGTGCATGTGTTCGCACCACACGTGTGTATTTTCGAATCGGACCGATTGCTTTTGCTGGCTATGAGCAAAGGACAACCATTGTGACGAGGACGAGGCATCCTTGTAATAGCGTCAACTACAACAGCAACTCAAACTAAACCCGAGAACCTTTGCTTTCGTTTTGAGTCTACTACTGTCTTGCTGGGGCCTCAAACACTCACGCACACACAATATGCGACTATGAGGCTACCGAAGGCATCGAGGTTTCTTGAAGACAATTGCTTTAGGTGAGGCCCAACAATCACAAGCTAGCACAGGATAGCTCATAGCGAATTCGCATCCTATTGCTAGTAAGAATGTGGCTCTGAGGCCGCTGACATTCGATTTGAGCTCATATTTTTGGCACGCTGTCGTCAATCGTTGGCTCGTTCACTAACGTCAACCATAATCTAGTTGATCGTCTCTTGGGCCAAATTATCGGACAGGCCAAACTCTTCGGCGACATTTGGTGAGTCCTCGTTGTTTCAAACTCTTTCTCTACTATTCTGTCATTGGCCCAAGGCACTCGCTAAAAGACGAATCAAAAACGTGCACTGTTCGTGTGCATCGAGCATGACGAATACACGTCAGTCTTGCCAAAATAAAGAATGATCACATGATTTATGATTGACGATGATTCTTTTTTTCTTTGCTCCAGTTCACCTGCCTGGCTGTCTTGCTATCGTTTAGTTCAGCAGATCGTTCAGTTGAGTTGAGTTCAATTTTCACCATCAATTTTCGTACTGAGCAGCTTCATACCATAAGGGGCCTATCTTGTGTAGACATTGATGTAAGGAATGATTGCTCATGAGTGTCGTTCTCTCTCTCTCTTCTTATTCTATTTCTGACACACACGACATGCATTGTTCTGCGAACGCCTTCGTCATGTTTCGCTTAACTTTACGATGAAAGAAGAAAAAGATTGCTAGGCCCTCATCATTGCTCTGACGAAGCTATGTATCGAGAAAAAATTTCGCTGGTAAATGTGCGTGGCCTTGAGCTTTGAGGCAAGGCGGAATCTGAAAAATTTCATTGCCAAATTGTTCTTTCTTTCTTCGAGCTATATTCAATGCGAAAGCGGTGGTCAGATTGAGACAGACAATTGGCGAAAGTCGGCGAATCAAGTGCTGTTGCTCAATATTTTGGCAATAGGAGCAATAGCAAAATGAGATTGAGAAATAGTCACCAGGCTGTGAATGCAGGCACTAAACTCAAGACCAGGCTCATTCACCAGAAAGAATGAGCAGAGCAGGTAGAACGACGAACGATGAAGAGCACGAATAATAAATAATAAATGATGTGTGCCTATACAGCTCGCGAAGCTTCCTCTTTCTTTCTTCTCAAGTAGTCGTAGCTTGTCCTCCAGTTTGAGTTTGTGGTGCATTATTATGAGGCTTTGACCTCAGTCTCAGCTTAGGTTTTTCTTCCAGGAATACACCGAGCTCATCTTATCAAGCTCGTAGATACCCGGATACAAAAGCGCAGTACTCAGTCTGCAATTTGACGTATATACTGTTTTTGTCGCCTCAGACTTCAACTCCAGTTTTGACTCTGACTCTGACTTATACTTTATTGCTGTCGATGTTGTTGCTGAATTTTCAAACTAAATTCGGTCCAAACAAACACATGCAGACATAATGATATTTACTTTCTTACTCTCTTTCATGTTTCTTTTGTTACTTGTGTGATGCTGACACCGCACCAGATGATTACTAGTCAGCAGCCACGAGGCACTAAGAACAGCAGTTACTATGAACAGTAGCTAATGCTAGACATGGTGTGTGCTTGACTATACAATTTTTCTTTTATTATTATAATATAAAACGATACGAGTCATATTACACTCGTAGCTCATGGTATAAGCGCTCGATATTGCAGTCATGCCGATAGAACGATGGAAAACACGTGCAAATCAAATGCAAGCGACACGATACGATTTTCATTCTACGCAACCAGGTATAAAAGTTTACTTTGCTTTTATTCTTTCTTGTCTCTCGTGTTGCTGCTCGGAAGCTCAAGAAAGCCAAAGAGGCACGTAGGAAGCGTCCCGACTCAACGCCCTGAGGCTCACGCACAGACACACGTACACCATTTTGTTGTTTGCTATTATTATTTGACTACCTGAAGCGAACAGAGAAACACTGTTTGCATTGTGAGAAAAAGAAAACTTCGATGAAGAATGCTTGTGTGTGTGTGTGTAGCTCATCGAAAGATCACTATTTATACTGAGCTACATAAACTGTACGACGTTAAGTGAGCACACTCACATGTGTTCACGTCATGCAGCACGTACTGTGGTTGTTGTTGCGATTCGTAATGGTTTTGAGATCGATTGCTATTCCTAAGAGGGAGATGAAGAAGAGGGAGCTTCTATTCAGATGGCTGCTTGCACAACACAGACAAGCACAACTAGCAACGTGCGCTCAGCATAATCATCTCGGTGGCGGCAGCACCAGCAACTACCCGCCCGCAACACACAGAGGTCTGTGAGCTTGTCCTGAGGTGAATTGAAGTGGTCTGTGTGCGTGTGGTCGGGCTCCAAGTCTTAGCTTGCTGTTACATAAACAAACACACAACTTATACCAGCAAACACAACAAGCTTACGCTTTCTTGAATTGATCTGTGAAAGCTCTGTGTGTGTGTGTGTGTGTGTGTGTGTATGAACGTGGATTTCCGGCGTTGGCTGCAACTATCATCGTCGTAGACAGATAGCAGACCACTTGTACTCAAATAGTCACCGTTTCATCTCGGAGAGCGCACGATGCTTGGTGCTTGCAATAAGCAATGGATAAGTGTTTGCGATCAAAAGACTATCTTGAAGTTAAGCATCGCTGCTGCGTAGTATTGTTTGACATGGTGAGTGCAATAATATTTCTAAACGAATTTTGAATCAGAGGCAGAACAACTATTGCTTGTTGATATAATAGTCAACTTGATAGCTGTAGTGATGATTAATTATTGATTGAGTGATCCTCGATTGAAGTCGCCATCATCAAAATTGATCATTTAAATTCATTGTGGATTAGTCAAGAGGTACTCACGGATGTATTGAATTTAAGCTAAAAAATTATTCTCCCACAATTGACAATCGACAGAGATGTAAACTTGTGTACCTCACTCTGATCTCTTTATATGGAAGACGAAAGCATATAGTGATCACTGATCAGAGAATATTGGATGAAGAATTTCGTCATTCGTAAACGAAAGCTTAAGTGTTATGTTCGAGAAAGAGTGCGCTGTGCAGCATCAACAACAAACATGGGCACAAATATTTGCTCTCTCACGAATATGGCAAATATTTCGTGTGAATATCATCATCATTCGGGCGAGAAGCACACGAGTGCACAATGACACAATGCCACGTGTGTGTTTGTGCCGCACTCGCAATGCCACGTGCCATGAGGCACGTTGCATGTAAGACTGGTTGGTCGTAAGCCTCGAGTCCACATTTGAGCTGAGGAACGTTTGTGTGGCCTCAGTTTTGCGACTTCAACTTTAAGTTACGACACATAACAAAGACAACAATGACAAAGACAAAGACAGGAAGTTGAGCGCTCTTGACTTACTCGTACTCGTGTAGTGAGCACACGCGTGTATTGAGCAGTTGGCTGTTTAACAACAGCCAACTAAACAATAGTCAGATAGATAGAGAGACAGGCAAACAGTAAAGTAAGACACAAGGGACACAAAGTCTGCCTGCTTCGTTGGCACTTGTCACTCAATATTTTTGTGACACACACCTGTGTGCGTATCAACAGGATTAGTGTGCAGGGTAACTCGCGGAACTAGAGAAAATGTTCATTGTGTGCATTGAAGATTATTACATCGACACACAGTGAATGGTGGCATACGGGTGGCCCGGAATTCAGGGCCAATTTTCCGAATTTTATTCGTCTCTGTTCTACTCCGGCTTATGTTTGTTGTCTAGAACAGTGTTTCTCAAAATAGCAGCTTAAAGTCCCATTTTTGTTCAAACATTGTGTCTGTAACTGCACAAACACACATACACACACACACACGGCTAGAGTGTCTGATATGACGACGTACATAGCCAAAACCAAGCGATTCCGTAGTAGCTTGGGCCAACAGACGAGACACGCCCAGTGCATAGTGGAGAATATGTTTAGCACAAGACTACAAAGAAATTGATCCGCAAGAGGCACGTGCCGAGCTCAATGCTCAATGTACGATCCTTGACGCTAGCACGTGCGCGCATTGGTGTACGAAGCACAAAAAGCTAAAAAGTTTCGAATGGCCGCCGAGACAGACGCGCGCAAACAGAGACGTTAGATTCTGATTGTCTCGTTGTTATTATTTCTATACGATTGCGCTTACGGTACACAAAACAGTTTCGACTTTTCAAATTTGTGATGCGATAGTTTTTACGGCATTGACAGCAACAACTACCGTAACAACAAACAATCTCTGTCAAAATGCAAAGGTCGTTACGTTATTCAGTGTCACGATGTTCTTCGCTTGATGGTTGCGATTTGTATTTTCGTTCCATAGTATTGCGACATTAGATCTGTAATGTAATGTTTCAACTTTCAGTACTATATTATTATTGATACAATAACAGTAACAATAATAGTTATTGGGACACAATCGTTCCGTGGCAATCTCTTGTTTTCTGCCTGTCTCACCGTGATTCTAATACATCTCCACGAACAAAATTGCCAACAATAAACAAAAATCTTTTAGAACTGTGGGATGAAACTCTTGAAAAGGAAATTCGAAAGAGACAAGCGACAGATTTTGCTTATTTTGAATGAAGAACATGAAATACGATAACATGCTCATCTTCAAAAGTTTTAGGTCCGGTTGAATCGCTATTTTAACTTGGCTTTTGCCAATCATATGTTAAGTGTTTGGTCTGCCCTATTTTCAGCTCTGATGAACTTTGAGTGTCACGAGAAAAACGAGGTTATTTCTGTATTGTACGATCTTGTGATAGTGTTTGTTCACAAATTACGTTCTAGAGCCTGAGAGATAATCCAGGTGAGGGTGCTCGCCTGCACGGTTTGTACTATGGTCTAGAAATAGCATAATCGGGTTTTAGAGTCTCTCTAAAGTGTGAGATAACACCGGAGCCTTGGCGTGGTAGCAAAGTTCTTAAGAACGTCATCGAGAAAGAGAAATAAGTAAGGACATGTGATCGCTGAAGTTGGAAGAGTTATAAACCGAGTGTGACACTGACACTCTAGTATCAAAAAAAAGCAAAACACCGTAAGAACACTTGCTAGTGACACAAGCTTGAAGTTGGCTCTTGGCAATTCGATGTCAGCGCACCTGCAGTACACAAATGCCGTTACTGTTAAGTGCGCGTATCGTACTCTGTGTAAATTGCTATTGCACGAGAACTTACATAACGTTGCATTATGTGTGCTGTTGTCGCTGTCGATGTTGGCGTTGAATTGGATTGGATAAGTGCGATAAAAAAAATCAGTCACACTGAACTAAAGCGACTAGGTAGCGAGACAATCGTCGGTCTAACTATCGGCGCCGACCTATGGAGCACACAACGCGTGCAGCACCAGCAGTGAACGTTCGTTTGAGATTGCGACGGGCAATAACAGAAGCAGTGGCAATAGCAGTGGCGGTAGCGAGCGCCAATGGCCATTAGTAAGCTTTAGTGACAGCCGGCAGCTCATTTGGTGCCATTTGTTTTCATTTTGAGTGGCTTTGGGCGGGCCGTTATCGTCCGTGTGTTCGTCGTTATCACCATCGTCTTATCGTACAACTTGAGCTCAAACTCAAACTTTACTGCCAAAATGTCTTTGCGTTTGTCTGCAAGCTACTGACCAAACTCTTGCTTGTAACGATAGCCCACAGCTTCCGGCAGCAGCAACAACGACATCGAAGGTGATAAAGGCTCTTTCTCACACTTGTCCGAGCGATTGAAAGCCACACTCCTTCTAGTTGCTTGTCTAGTTGCATTTTGCTTCCAAGTGAGTTTCTTTCTAGTAGAAAGTAGAGTAAAAAGACTGCTCTACTATTGACGACCTGCAAGCTCGCACAGAAAATGAAACTCTTTCTCAAGGGCGAAAGTCGAAAAGTGGAAGTCTCTTGGGCCTTTCGGTCAGTTTCAATCAGTTGAGATTTTTGCTGTGAACAAGCGTCCAGTAAATCTTCAGAGCGGGAATATAAGTCAGCTTGAAAGTGCTTGAAACGTCAAGCATGAACGGTGGTAGTCGTAGAAAATTTTATCGCTAGGACTTACGCTAAGAAGAGTTTTTGGGGAAAAAGAAATTCAGGTCTAACCCACATCTTTTGTTGTTAGTCAACTGACCAACAATGATGATGCGTGCGTTAGCCACAGATGGAGAATCTACTTTCAATTGAATGAATTGGTGTCCGATTGCAACCCTCTATGATATTGCTAACTGGCAACAGCCTAGCTGAACCAAGTAGCTCTGAAGAAAGTAAAAGCTTCCAATTCATTGAACGGCAACTACCGATAGTGCCGACTACAGCAGCAAGAACATAGATAAATAGATAGAGATCTGACGAGCGGTCAGGCTATCAGAGGAAGCACATTCGTGTCGCTGTTACCGTTACAGCTACCACCACAATTGACAACAGCGACAACAACAGCACAGACAAAAAGACGAAAGAAAATGGGCCTTATCTCTGTCCTTCATTCACTTTTAGACATGGTTCTATGGTTCAGAGCCAGTGACCTGGCCCCCCTCGCTCGGTTGACCCACGCGCCTTGATATGCAACTGAAATTGAACTCCTCAGCGATTCTATTCATCGTATTCTGTTCTTTTGGACGTCGTCATTCACCTCAAATCTCATATCGACTTCATACTTCTGACTTTGTTCAACGTCCAAGTAAGCAAGCAATGGCTGAGCATGAAATATAATCGATCCGTGTCCTCCCGTAGAGGATGATAGGCCAAGTTCTCTTCAATAACAATTGCACGGTGGTGAATCATGAGTAGACGTTTCGTTAGTAGTGAGTTGTAAGTAGAGTCTAAGCTGTTAGTGCCACTAGCAGGCAATCACAATTGCTTGATATCTACCGATACGCCAGGAAGATAAAAGTTACGATGCGTGACCGCTTCGTTTAGGTCCTTTGCTCTTTGTTGTTTGACTCTCACTAGGCGACTAAAAGCATCGACGATTCGGATCGAAATTGAATTCACCCAATAACCTCTAGAATAATATACAAGGCATGCAATGTCTTAAGCTTGATTTCTGTTTTGCTTCTATTAAAAGTAACTCACCCGTCGTAAATTCTCCCTAGTGTGGTCTATAGATCGAAAAGTCGACTTTTATTGGTAAGAACATCTGTTCGAATTAGTAATTGTATTACGGAACCCGTCCACGAGTTTTGAATAATCAAAACTGGATAGCAGGCTATCGATCGAAGAAGACAATTGATGATACAGATGTACTAATGTACGTTTTTTTTCCATTTCATTTCATTTCATCTCATCTCATTCTTAAACTGCAACTCGCAAACTCACTTCATTCGACGCACCATGGACACACGATAATACCAATCTATGGCTTGAAAAGGAGCAACAGCCGCTACAGATGATTTGCAGAGTAACGTCATTTATGCAAATCCTGAACCGCTTGAGGCCATCGACGACGTTTCGACGGGATTGCTGACGACGAGCGGCAGCGTCACTCCTGCTCATCAGCAGGCATCCAGTTTAATGTTTAAGACAACGGGAATGGGAATGCCGAATTTGGAGCGGCGCCCTAGGCCTTGGGGCTCGTCACAACTGGCCTTAGCACTAACCACCGGTCGCAACGGCAACGATATTCTATCGCTTGACCACGATATCATTGGTGGGAGCCGACAATCAAAGCCATCGATGGGTGGTGCATCGTTCAGGTGCGTTCAACTTGGAGCCTCTCAGGCGGCACGCACTCGTGAGCGATTTAGCATGATGATTGGACTGTTGCCATCAAACAATAACAATAATGATGAGGACGAACAAGCTATTGACTTGCACGATCACGATAATAAAAGACGTGCCAGACATTCAAGAACGTCGACGACGACGATGATGATGAAGCAATCGAAAGTAACTCAGCTTCCTTCCGAAGCAACACCATTGGCGATCACCACTGCCACTTCGAGTTCTTCGTCGTCAGCCGCCTCAGCGTTAACATCAATGTCAGAAACTTCGACTGCTCCAATGGCCGATCTGCATCGGCCAACTAGCAAGAAGAAGGATGCCAGCAATCAGGTGAACTCGCCGACTTCTTATTCTTCTTCTTCATCGTCATCATCATCGCGATCGCCAGTTTATGAAATCACATCGCCTTTAGTTTGACGAAGTTCTGCACGTTCGCCTCCACCCACTGATACGAGCGAACGTGAATTCATTGTTACAGTATGTCGGCCTGGTGCACTAGATCGCATTATTTCCATGCGGTATTTTTGTATAGTCATCGTCAATGTTTGTTGACCTGCTTGGCTCTGTTTCGTCTTTTGATCGTAACTCGATGTCTTTTTATTTCACTTTTGGCTATAATAGAGAATGCAAATTAAAACGTGGTGTGCCGTTGCACGACGATTCACCGATTCACAAAACGCGCGATGTTTCGCAAGTTAATCAAAAAATCACTTCAAAGTGCTACCACATCCACCATTCTCGCCAGACATCTCACCATGCAATTACTTTTTGTCCCTATTCTTGGAACATTACTTGGTTTGCTTCAAAAATCGATCTTTAGATGATTTTAAGGAAACTGAATGACTATTTTGACTCGAAATTAGCATTGATTTATAACTCAAGCATCGATCAGTTGAAGCAAAAATTGAGTTGTGTTATAGAATAAGAGGGAGAATACATTGATGAAACAGGAAAAAAAATCATCGAATTATCATAACGATAACTATCAGGCCGAGTCTTTAAACGACATACTGTAACTCTGGTAACTCTAATGAAACACATCATTAATGATCATTTCGATTGCCTGAACTGTTGGATGAAAACAATAGAGCAACAACAATTGATGACTTGGTCTTAAACAACTAAAATACGAATACCAATATTGGACTGAATTCCAATAAACTCCATTAATTTTATACACCGATGATAACAATCAGCGATCAAGTTCAAAATGCAATTTTGGTGCGATTTTGAAATAAAATGAGATACCACATGTGATTTTGATGAAATAATCAAATATAAGTGTAAACAATAAATCGTAAAAATATATTGTTCAACCTTTTGTCTGTTATTTGATAGAGATTTAGACAAAGAAACTCACAAACTTATAACTTCATAACTTGATAGAATCATCCTAAATTTGACAGAATGTAAACGTTATTTTATCCATGTGCTACTTGGGGAGATGGACTGTGCACATTCGACTCAACTGCTCAGTCAAATTGATGTGGCTGGCATGCCAACCCCAAGCCTGAGGCAACAGCTCAGTCTAGAATGAGTTGAGCTGTTCGCGCAGACCAGCATTGATGCTGGGTTTTGTTTGAGCTGTGCAGGCCAGTTCAGAGAGCCGATTGCCGAGTGGCAATTCACCTCTCAATCTGCTCAGACTCTGAAATTCGAAATTGGCGCATCGAACAAAAACAGCTGATAACGAACACGTTCGAGTCGAACGCACGTTGATAACGTGCGCGGCAGCGCCCTGTATGGGACCTTCTGTTTAGCGCTCATCCGCTTTACAGGACTTCGGTTTGTTAGCCGACAATCATGTTCTAGATCGATGTCATAATCATTGTAAGTATTATTATTATTTTGTATACTACTTATCAGATATCACTTAAAACCATGTCGAAGAATAAAAGCATCAGCACATCGTTACCAGTGAGCAGGATAACAAAAATCATGATGGCCGTGCCCGGCGTCAATTCAGTTAGCCCTGACGTTGTAGCTTTGACAACGAAGGCCACTGAACTCTTCGTGATGGGCCTGGCACGCAACGCATACGATTCTACACCTGAAGATCAGCGCACTAATCGATTGGACTACGAAAACATAGCCGACCTTGTACACAACGACACGAAATATGAATTTCTCTGTGAATCATGTCCAAAAAAAGTCAAATTCAGCGAAGCCTTAGAAGAGATAAACAAATCAACTGCTGCTGCCGCCGCCGCTGCTGCGGCTGCTGCAGCCGCCGCTACGGCTACCTCTACGCCACCTACGACTGGCTCTGCGGCAGACCCAACATCGCCAACACCGCCAGCATCCACTTTTGCTGGCGATGATGACTATAAAGACACAAAGAACACAACAGATTCACTATGATGCAGAAGAGAGAGCTCAGGATTGCTTATTTCACATGTGAAGTGTAAGATTTCGACAAATCATCCGTTGTCTATAAAAAAATATTATCGAAAGTTTGTCACAGCAGCTACAGGAAGCAGAGCAATCCAACGACAAAGTGCATATCATCGGTCACATTCCGCCCGACAATCGCGAATGCACCCAAGCATGGTTGTTCAACTTCATTCGTCTAGTCGATCGATTCAAGGATACAATATTGGGCCAGTTCTACGGGCACACACATCGTGACGAGTTCCGAGTCATTTATTCGTTGCGCAGTGAGGCACCAGTGGGTGTGGCGTACATCGGGCCGTCAGTGACACCGTTCACAGAGAACAACTCTGCTTACAGGGTGTATCACCAGGATCAGAGCGGGCACCTTGTGGATGCTCAGACGTATTATTTCAATTTGACTGAGGCGAACAACAACGACGACGGACCAGTGTGGCGCCACGAGTATCGTGTTTCGTCGCATCTCAACATGACCTCGATGCGGCCCAAAGATTGGCATTTGTACATACAAAAGATGCACGAGGACGAGACACTGTTCGACCAATTTCACCGGCACTTTTATCGTTCGAGCGATGTGAAGCGGGACACGGTGTGTCGCGCCAAGTGCAAATATCACATGTTGAACGATTTGCGAGTTGCTCACCCGTTCAAGACGAGACCAAAGCCTCTGTTGGCCAATCGCAAGAATTCCAACCACAATCATCATAATATGCTAACAACTGACAGTTTATCGCACGGATGTTGGAAAGTAAATTCTAGGCCAAATGTTTGAACCAAACGTGTGTCCCTACTTACAGGTGTATTTCAGCTACAACTTACTAACTCGGAATCTTGTTTTCTGATATGGTTGATAGAATTTATTAAGCTCAATTGTGAAGAATGTCATGTAGTGGTCTGAAATTCATCATTGAGTCTCTGAATTGTAGGCGGTTCGGTTGATTGTTGAATGTGATATACTAGCTCACTGTGGAACAATAGCGATTTTATTGTTCTAATGTGAAACAATCTAGTCAGTGTAGCAGCTTTCGATAATTATGTGTCGCTGACTAAATCAAGGCACGAATCAAAGTTATGTGCTGATCTGATTCAGCCAAAATCTATTACAGCATTCGGTGGGATGACATTGTAATGTCTACCAGCATCAAATTGCTACAGTAACGAAATGCAGGTTATCGGCATGACTGTAATCATAGACAGTAATAAATCTGTTCTTGCTGAACATTCACTAAAAGTAAGTCAATTCCATCATATAGTCACTTTGTTGGTCCAGAAAGTGCTGTGATTGTCTACGACACATGATTGACGAGCAGCAAGAATGGCAGTGAAAGTTCATAATGTCGTAATGTGTGTGGTGTCTTGTGACGGAGATATCAGCATCATGTACTACGTATCAGCATGGTTCTCTCAAAGTGCAAAGATTCGTGCACCTCGATCCAGCCAACAACACCCACATCTCGTCGATATTGTTAATGTTACGAATACTATTTGCACGCCAATCTCGACCCTGCTGATCCGTTAATTGTTAATAAACTTCGTTTTTGATTGCTGATTCACATTGGACAGTCGAGAAACACTCCACAGTGGATGAAGATCACAGTTGAGAAGTTCGAAAATGTCTACCGATATCGATAGCTAATAACTTCTTACTTTCATCTCGCAAGATTAGTCTTACCAATTCGATTGCAATGCGATAAACGAAAGCCAACAATAGTTAGGAAATTTGTCTTTGACATTGATTGTACGCAATGTTAACGATTGTGTTCAGATGGTGCGTGTTGACTAACAATTCACTTACAACGTTAATTTTGTCGATAATTGTTTACTGATAAATAACAGACGACGAAACACAAACGAATCAATCAGAAGCAACAACAAAGTTAGGCTGGCTCATCAAGATTGATAGCTTCAGCATTCACTTTGAGTCGATGTTGATTTGGCGTCTGCTGTGAGCTTGCTATAATAAGCCATAGTAAGCAAACTATCGGGCTTACAGCAAGCAAGTAGGCGAGAGAACCAGCAGTGAAAGCAAGCAAGCAAGCTAGAAGCTGCAACAGATGTCCGTCAGATAGTCGACAATAGCTGAAATAGACATAATCATCATCGCGATGGTATTAGCAGCAACAACAACAACGAAAACGTCGCGAGTCAAGTGAGGCGTCGTCAGTTTTAGTCGTCACTTGTTCCTACATTACATTGGTGCCTTTAGCTATTCTAGCCGCGAGAAAAAGCAGTTGAGTTGTGATGGCATAGAGCGATCGCACGAAGCGACTAAAAGTTAGAAATGCACAGAACAATGTTAGCATATTGAGCACCGAGTTAGCTATGGGCTAACATGAGCCACGCAATGTCAAGCCACGAAGCATTAGCTGTCGGAGCAGTGTTGTGTTGCACCAATGACAACGATTATCATTATTATTAGTGTTGCTAATATTATTGTTGTGGCGGTAGTGCAATAAATGCGAGCATCCGCAACCAACCACCAGAGTTAACGTCATCATCCGCATAGGACACACTCACACAGCATAGGGCAGTACAGCATAGTGCAGAGAATGCACATACTCACACACAATACATGAGCCTAACAAACAGTAGCACCATTTATAACAAACACTCAACCAATCTAGCAGCTAGCTTGTTCTCTTATTAGCTTGTTAGTGAGTGAGCTGGTCCGTTCGCCTATCATCGCTCGTTGTAGATGGTACGCGGTCGATTGAGTGGCAATCAGGAGCCACTGGCAGTCCCTGCTGCTATCGCTATTGTTATTATCAACAACAAGCAGATATATGTGCAAGTAGAGGGCGCCGGTATTTATCATCTCCCTTGCTCAACATTAACACCATCTCATCTCAAACGACAACATTCATATGTATAGAAGCACACACATACACACGCGTGCGCGCACATGATTGTACAACATTCGGCAGGCTAACACCGGGTCCGCGGCGCATATTGATCGTACTGAGCGAACAATAGAATATTTTGATCATAGAGCACACACGCACACTCAGACTCAGAATACTTCATCGAGCTCACACACACACACACACACACTCAGCTCTCATACATGTGAAGCTGCATACAGCACGTTGCATGACTTTTACAGTTGTGGTGGTGGTGGTGATCACTTTTTTATATCATAATTTTTGTGCTCTGCTTGGTCATCATTGTCAAAGCCACAAGCACTCATCCCTCTTGAATAATGCTTCATGTTTTGGACCACTGTGGATGAACCCAGACAGACAGACTTATTTCAACTGACTGAATTCATCTCGCCAAAGCTGGCTATTTTTCCATTCTATCGCTGAAAACTTGGAACTTCTGAAACTGAACTGGAGACAAACGAAAAACAACAATAACCGCAAGACGACTGATCCGTCCCACAAACAATCATTCCATTTTGTTTGATTCGAATACTCAATCAATAATTTAGATTCAATCGACAACAACTGTTCAATTCAACGACTGAGCAACTTGGAACAAATTTAAACTCATCTAACATGACTCACACAATCCTCTGACGTCAAAATCCTATCAGACTAAATCCATATCTAAACCGACACACCAGCAAATCGGACAAAAAGAAAGATCAGTCCACTACAAAGCTCGATTTTTCCCACATACACGTCGAACCTATGTGAAATCACTTGATTATCTATAATAATCAAATTTAATCTTTGTAAGAACATTAACAACATTTACATAAACATGCTGAGAATAACATCGTTGACATTGGCCATTTTACTAGTCATAATTTCCGCTGGTTGCTTGTACATAGTACCTGGAAAGATACAGGAACAAATTCAACAGGTGAGTGAGCCGAGTGATTTCGACCACTCAATTGCCATCGATACGATCTAACGTTTTCCTTATTATCTTTCTACTTTATCTGTGATTATGGTGACTTAACCTGATATGATGAATATCAAATCTTGCAGGAAGTGCAATTGAAAATTGCAACCAAAATGTACGAAAAATTCACACGGGTCCCCATACCGTTAACCATGAAGGTGACATTCTTCAACATCACCAACCCTGAGCAAGTGTTGTCCGGTAATGCTATGCCAGTGTTCCAAGAAGTCGGCCCGTTTGTATACAAACAATGGCGCCGACGTGAAGTTCAAGACTTCGAAGACAACAACCGGAAAGTGCGCTATCGCGAGATCAAAACCTATTATCTTGACGAGCCTGCCAATCGATTGGATCTCAACGCAACCATGATAACACTTGTCAATGTTCCCATGTTGGCGGTACTGACTAAAGTGAGCCAATTGCAAGGCGACATGGGCAAATCGATTGCCGCAAAAATTGTGTCGCGCTTATCGAACGACGGCGGCGAAAAGATACTCATAACACGACCGGCCACAGAGTTCCTATTCGACGGTTATGCGGTGAAATTTTTCCAACAAGTACAAAAATTGGTCGACGGTCTTGGGTATCCGTTCGACAGTCCGCTAAAACGCAACAAATTCGGCTTCTTTTATGGCAAAAATAATACCTGGAACCGCAAAGAGAACGGAGAATTCACAATCTTTAGTGGGCGCCACGATTCGTTTGATCGATTCATGCAAATTGATTCGTGGAACAACATGACTCAATTGAACGTGTGGCCCAAAGGTGGCCCGTCTGGCAATGCGTGCAACACGATCCAAGGCACCGACGGATCTCAATTTCATCCGGGCCTTAAGCGTGACACGCGTTTGTACGTGTTCAGTCCAGAAGTGTGCCGTTCATTGCAACTCGAGTATCGTGAAGACACTACGGCGCGTGACATTCCCTTGTACCGATATAGTACGCCCACTGAGACGTTTGCCGCGCCCTACAAAAACGAAAAGAGTTCGTGCTTTTGTGTGGCTGGTATCAAGCCGATTGTCTCGAAGAATCAAGCTCACGGTCTTTCTGGCGCCAATAGAAGTGCCAACCGGTGCTATCTGGATGGCATCATGGATTTGTCGCTCTGCCAGGGCGCGCCGATCGCCGTGTCGTCTCCACACTTCTTCGGGGCCGACCCAATGCTTGCAATGACTGCCGGTCTTCGGCCACAAAAATCCAAACACGAAACCTATGTTGACATCGAACCAATGACTGGAAGTGTGATGCGAGCATCTAAGCGAGCCCAAATCAACGCCATTGTCGATGAGGCAGCACTGAAACTAATTGATTCGTCTATCATTGGGCACATGACACCCATGATTTCGCCATTGTTTTGGGTCGAAGAATCTGCCGAAATCGATGAGAAATTAGCGCACGAGTTTAAAACAAAATTGCTCGATTTAGTGCAACGATTCAACAAGACAATGTACACTCTGATAATCGTTGGAATATTGATCATTCTAGCTTCGTTGATGCACTTTTTGTGGTCCGTCTATTGGCGTCCGTCCAGCAATGACAAACAAAAGCATAATGCCGACAAAGTAAGTTCCTCATCACAATCATCAATTATAGCCATAGCATAGCGTCCCACGATTCGAGACTTCAACTATTCAACTGCTCTATACAATTCACAAACGACAGGGCCGAAAAAGACAAACTTATTTGGTTGACAAAAAACGATTGCGTCCATACTCGCCCCGGCATGCTGCTCAACGTCGGACCTCGTCGGGGCCGATCAACACAGAAGCTGCAAAAATATTATTAGATCAAAAACTGATCGACAGCAGTAGCATGGAGGCCTCGTCATCATCGGGCCCCACTTCGCCAGCTGGCTCATCAATGAACGAGCCCATTTTAGGCCCTTAGGAAAGCACCCTGAAAGCACGAGATCCTTCACCCAAAAATTGGCGCAATTGAGCCAAAGATTGAATCTACACAGGATAAATTATGATTGCTACTACCTGTTATGATGATGCCGGTTGAGATCGCAAGACTTCCCTACTCTCAGCAACTCTCTGCCATAAGAATCTAAGTTTTCGGGTAAAGATGAGACCCTTTCACTGTAGTGATATTGCTCTTGAATGTCACGCGCTCTTCGTAAGTTAAATGAATTGTTGATTGATAATGTTGACAATTTAGGCGGCCAGAAAAATGTTATACTCATGAATGGACGAATAAATTCCGTTGTTAATATCTATTTTGCCCAAAATCTGACTATAATCGATCATAAATTCATAAAAGAGGTGCACAAAATTGATTTGTTCGTAACATTTATCTTGGTATTTCCACAGTCTTATCAATCTTCTGTACGCAAGAATAATCTTCCTAACCGTGATGATTGTGGTTGGAATTCTTGCGATTGGCCAACAGAGGCTTTGGTCTCGTCTTGAACGGGTGAGCAACTCGCAAATCGTTCAACATGTGATATTTGCACTTGGCGCGACACACCGTGTCCCGCTTCACATCGCTCGAACGATAAAAGTGCCGGTGAAATTGGTCGAACAGTGTCTCGTCCTCGTGCATCTTTTGTATGTACAAATGCCAATCTTTGGGCCGCATCGAGGTCATGTTGAGATGCGACGAAACACGATACTCGTGGCGCCACACTGGTCCGTCGTCGTTGTTGTTCGCCTCAGTCAAATTGAAATAATACGTCTGAGCATCCACAAGGTGCCCGCTCTGATCCTGGTGATACACCCTGTAAGCAGAGTTGTTCTCTGTGAACGGTGTCACTGACGGCCCGATGTACGCCACACCCACTGGTGCCTCACTGCGCAACGAATAAATGACTCGGAACTCGTCACGATGTGTGTGCCCGTAGAACTGGCCCAATATTGTATCCTTGAATCGATCGACTAGACGAATGAAGTTGAACAACCATGCTTGGGTGCATTCGCGATTGTCGGGCGGAATGTGACCGATGATATGCACTTTGTCGTTGGATTGCTCTGCTTCCTGTAGCTGCTGTGACAACCATTTGAGTTGATTGCCAGGATCAACAGGATTGTACAGACTCCATGGATTCAATCTGGCACAATAGTTTGTGTTGATACAAATGATCCGGAATCCATGTCTCACTTTGACACGATAATATCCTCCACTGTTGAAATGATGATAGAATCTATTAGTATCCATGTGTTAATAATGGATAATGTTGTGTTGTGCTCGATACATGAAACTTACATTTTTAAAGTGGCTTTAGCATCCTCGGGCAACCAATAACCCCATTCATCGGCTAAAACATCGTAGAGCCAAGACATTGAGAACTTGCCACGAATTTCGGGTGGTGCGAAGCTATGCGAAGATCAAGGTAGAAAAAGTGTTAGTGAAGTAGATAATATTGTAAGTTCTTTCTAGAGAACTCTTAGATATTTTCTTACCTATTGACTGGCACCGATTCGTGATTGCCTACAACCGGAAATACAGGCCCACTAGAGTATTCTTTCATCATACCTGAAATAAGTCTTATTTGATGTATCACTTCACTGCGAGTAACATTCCAAATATCGTGCGGTGCTATGTCGCCTGTCCATATCCAATATTCAGAATCTTGATGATGATGACGTATACGATTGAACGCATGTCTAAGAGTTGTTATTGGCGTATCACAGTTACCATAATCACCCCAAGAACCGGCTGCTCGACGTCCCTCGCTTGGTAATCCACTGGTTAATCGACAACACAGAGGTTCACGACAATCAGCACTCGTTCCTGGTTCATAATATGGATCTACATGAACGTCAGTGATTTGAACAAAGTTGCTGATCTTGTCGGATCCATTGTCAGGCAAAATGCCGCCATCGGACGATTGATGCATTGAACGTCCCGAAGCGAGCGACTGATCTGAAGAGCTACCGCCACTTGTCGATGAAGTGACCGACGAAGAACTCGACGCGCCTGACTTTCTGTACTCAAGCAGATCGGGAGGCTCCACTTCGTCCAATATTATTCCCAATGGATTCGGACGCGGTGTGGCCGACTGGTCTTGGCCTTGATGGCTAGCTGGCTTTACTCCATTTGACGATTGCTGATTACTGGCCGCCGGTTGTTCATCGAGTTTGTCAGATTGAACGTTTCTCGGCAAACTCGGTATAGGAATGGTCCAATTCAAGTTGTGTGTTAAGCGCCGAGCACAATCAGTTCCAAATATGACAGCACAAACTTCATCACGAGTCAATCTTGTGTTCTTTCTTATGTATTCAAAATCGTCCTGTCGTTTTATCGATGACGATTAGAATGATGATATGTAAGTTATTCAGAACGTTACAAATACAAAGCTTGCTATCCACAAAGTGAGTGTCACGTGAGTGACTTACCTGAAACGATTCTACAAAGCCACTGCATACGCGAGGTGTAAACAAACGAAACGAAGTACAAACAGCCTTGATGGCTGCGCTAAATACATCTTTTGAGTACAATGGACTCAAAAAGAGACCAGCAACAGCGTTACAAAACACACAAGACGCTCTTGAAGAGATACCGTCACGGACTTCGAACGCAAACTGTCCAACACAATGGAAACAATAGATATTCCATCAGTCATATAGTTGAGATTGGGATTTCGAAAATATCCAAAGACCGTATGAAAAGGCTTACCTCGGTGACGTTCATAACATTCATGATACGCGACAACATGCTTGTCAGAAAAAAGCGTTGACGCGAATTGGTGGCGATGGCAGTTTCAATACCTGTGTGTGCTGAAGCTTTGTGTTTGGATGCTGACGAATCCAATATGACCGACATTAGATAATTGATGGTATTTTGCTGATGTTGGCGAAATTTTTTCCCCTTATGGTGATGTCGTAATCGGTGATGTAATCGGTGATGGTGGCCTGTCGATGGGGGCTGTTCCGGCTTTTCGCTGCCGCCGACGCTGCCCATTTCGTCGGAATTCTTTTGAACATTTTTGAAATTGTGTCCATCAGAGAGGCTGATATTTGTCGGTGTAGATAATATCGTCGCAGACGATGATGATGAAGACGATGCTGATGGTGACGATCCCGCCACAGCTGATTCGCCTAGCGCTTTCACCAGCGGCGCTGAAGAAGCCGACGCTGGCGATTCGGCGGCGTTGTTCGCTGACAATTTTGCGCTGACCCGATTCGGGCCGAACGTGCCCAAGGCACAAGATAGTGTAAGTACAAATAGAATCACTTGGCAATATTGTGCCATGTTGTTGTTGTTGTATTTGACTAGCGTGGTTTTATTACATGAACTGTTTTTTTCAACATTGAGACGCAATAAACTTTTTGATCTCAACTTTTTCTGTTTAGATGATATTTTTACCACTTGTTGAAGTTTAAAACCCAAATTTGGTCGAATGGTTAGATTGTTCATAGATTTGGTCTGTGTGTTTGAGATCGTTGTAACGTGATGATGCTGTTTAATGACGTAATCAAATGATGAAGTCGGCTCACTATTGTTTTTCTGTTTATCGTAAGTATAGTAAATGTTTATACAATTTATGTCGTAAGGGCCCCACGCCAGTTTAGACCGCCGTGTTAAATTGTAGCTCATTTCGGACAATAATGCGTAAGCGCGTGTCGGCAGTAACACGCGAAACACAAAGTGACAACGATAAGCGAGCAAGAACTGACCTGTTTTGCGCTTCTTCTCAAAAATTAAATTACCTAGTGTAATTCGTCTAGTTTGTTTGCTTTCTTTTTTTGGAATATCGACAACAACAATTTAAAAGAAATGTGTAGCTAAATATATTGCGCTAAATAGTGATGTCTTGCGTGAGATGGCCATGAACTTATAGAACTGGTTATTGTTGCTTATTCGATTCATGTTACCCGACGAGACAAATAACACGTGTGACGAGAGGCTCATCTATCTGTAGACACTGAGCAAATGGCCGACCTAATCATGTCGCTTTTATTGTTGCTATATCATCTAGATTCTGTCGTTCTGCTTGCTGGCTATAAATACTGTAAGTGTATTTATATTCATACGAGTGTATAAGCTTAATGACTAGTCGTGAGACAAACAGACGGACAATCGGGCAGAGATGAGGTCGTACCAAATTGTGTGTCTCTATGTGTTTTGATAGTGTTGTTGATATAAATGGACTAAAATTTGCGCAATAATATATGAGTGAATAATATCGCTAGATGAGATGATGGGCCTATGAGCTTGTAAGTGGCTCGCCAGTGTTAGCAACGAACTATCGCTAGCTATCGTTGGCGATTGAACAAATTATATCTTTTTTCACAGATTGGTTTTGTTGGTTGAATGAACCGTCAGGTCTGTGTAGTTGAACACACTGATTAGAGAAATAACGGGTGCTCTTGACACTCTTGAATCGATGAGCCGCTCACAGGTCATGATCATCGTCGATCATTCTGTTTGCATGCTGTTGATAACAGGAGAGCAAACACTTGACACCGTTTCAAATTATCTGGTGCAGTTCTCACAGGTGATAATTATTCTCTACTGTAGTAGTAGTGTGTGTGTGTGTGTGTGTGATATATGTAGTAGGACTAGAAGTAGAACGATAATTATTTATTAGATTTTAATTTCGATGATGTAACAGCGAACATTCTACTGTTGAATTCGTAACTAAGCATTGTCCCTTGGTATTGATGGTTCGCGTCAGATGACTTTCTATTTAACTATTGGTTATGTTATACTATTTGTATTGTCATGAATAAAATGAAAAGTGAAAATAAAATGATGAGAGATACCTAATTCAATCACTCGATTAATAAATCAATCAGGTAAGCAGCTAATTCAGGCTAGAGTAACAATACGCACAGGTGAACACAGGTTGAAAATGATTCTTCTGCGCTTCTACTGCGTTGTTTACATTGGCTTTGCACTTAAATTCGCATTCCTTGATTGTGATCGTAAGTTCATCGGTCGTGCCACAAGGTGTTACTAACTGGCTGCTAACTTGCCTGTCTGTCTATCAACTTGTCTATTCGCCTAGCTAGCTGGCTAGTTGACTATTCAGCTGGATAACTAAGCAACTATCTAGCTAGTTATAGCTAGCAAGCTTGGCTAGCAGGCTGGTCGTCCAGGCACCTGACTCGTTGGTTTGTCAGCGGCTGGCTTTAACGTTGAAGTCGAATTAAAGTGAAGTGATCAAAGTGGCGCCACTTTTAGTGTTAAAGCATTCATTCCAGCATTCAAGCATTAGAACTTGTGCGTTCAAAGCGTTCCAATGTTAGCTCTCAAGCGCTAAAGAAAGAAAGTTAAACAGAGAAAAATAAACCTGATTCGAGCCGCTCAAACTCGTACCAACTTCCATGTCCAGCACTGTCGACAACTGTGACGACGACGGCGATATGTTAGTTACGGCGTTCAGTATTCGGCAAGCGAGCTATTTGTTTGAGTGAAAGCTTGTAACCTTCTGTGCAATGATGCAGTTCTGGACGGCAACAACGACAGGTGCATAACGCAAAGTATTTAGCCGCCTATCTACGCATTCTGTTCGACCGTGCTACACGCATTCCCTAGCTGTATCAATGTGAGTCATTGTGAGCTTTTTTATGTTTACGAAAGCCACCTAATGGCGTTTACGTGCATTAAATACAGCCAAAGAAGGATTCATTCACTAGTTTACAAACTGCAAACAAGTGGCTGCTCGACCAGCTGAGCGTGTCTGACCAGGTCACTGGTCAATGAATGAAAACTTTCACCAAAAATTGCTTGAATGCAAATGAATATACAGATAGAAAGAGGACTATGTTAGCGATGAATAAATTATCGGCAACATTAGCCGATCGTAGTCGATCGGCATTGATCGGAATAAGCCTGTTTACTCATTTGATTAAACTGTACAGCTCAAGCTCATTAATGCCCTCACGCATTGGTGGCGCGGTGAAAGTGTGCAAGATTGGCTGTGCCACATCAC
>JAIFTH010000285.1:0-36985 GCA_019968535.1 Fragariocoptes setiger
ACACACACACACACACACACACACACACACACACACACACACACACACATAGACACAGACGCGTGCTGCACACAAACTGACGATCAGAATGAAAAGATTGCACATTGTTTCGTTATAAGTTGCAACTTATAGCCAAGTTGTTACACATTCGGTTGTTGCAAGAAACTCTACTCGAATCAACTTAACTCGAGTCGCACGCACAAATAATGCTTGCAATTCAAGATTACGATCAATGAACATTGGAATGAATCGAGACTGCAATTGAATTTTTGCCAACACACACACACTGGGCGCTTGTGTTGCCGGTGTTGCTATCAATCATTGCGCTTATGGTACTTTGATAGTGAACGTTCGCGCCAGCTTGTACTGACAGCAATAGCAATGGCAAACATAGAAACGACAGCAGTCAACAGTCAACAGCCAACGATATACGTTAGCCGGCGCAAGTTGAAGTGAGCAAAAAGTTTCACACAATAAGCTTCGGAGGTTCGCATAAAACACAAAGTTCAGGCGTCAGGTGTCATCAAGTTTGTGTCTCGAGAGACATTTGGTTACTGCGTGCTATTGAATCGATGAGCGCGTACTTTGTTGTCTTTAGTTTGTCACAAATTTGTCTCTCGAGATTCTCGCAAGTTACCCTTGAGTTGAGATCTCGTTGGCTCCTCGAGTGCTGCGTGTGTGTTTATGAATGGCGCCATAATCACAGCCACCACACGCACACACAGAGTTGTGTGAAGGGGGAGGGGAAAACAATCTTGTAACTCTCTTGAGGCCAAACTATGAGCTGACTTCTCTGACATGGCGCCGATTAGTGGCTTGCTTTGGTTAGTTTTAGTCTCTGAGAGCTGAGCTTTCTCTTTCGTTCTCACTCTCGTTCGTGCATTGTGCGTTGTCTTGCACTATTTCAGTTTCAACTTCAACTTCAACTTGAGCTCACACACACACAACACTACTGTTACTACTGGCGCCTGCCTGTGCCACTCAATTGCTGTGTCGTTGTGCTTCAATGCCAGGCCCCAAATTAATTGCAATGTGCGCCAAACGATCTACAAACAACACAACTAGTGGCGCCTTCTTTTCGTTTGAAAAGAGCTCAACAAACGTCGAGAAAAATGATGACGAGCCTGTTACGTAACGACACGTGCGGCTGCCGCTGTCACCAAATAAGCTCGCCACTGACAAAGCAAAGGGACGCGGGGACGCACACACAGCAAGCAGTCATCGATTGTTGTTGTTATTGTTGAGACTCGCAAGCAATGTTTGTACTTCACTCGAAGGCGCGTGTAATTGTGCGCATAATTATGGGCTCGCGCGCGCCCCTCTGCGTGCGTGACTTTGGCTCGAAATCTCTCACACTTTTGATTCAATTATTGTGTCCGCCAGGTGGCGCCGTTCATTCAATATTCCATCGGCCATCGGCAACGAATAACTCGATCGTTGCATATTCGTTGCTTGAGCTGTGAGTACAAGTTTCGTAGCAAAAGCGACGTGTTTGCTGCCAGTGAGCCCGTGCTTCCGCCTGAACGAGCTCACCAGCGATACGATCAAAGTGGCCCCAAAAAGTGGCCCGAATATCTGAGCGGTGAGCAATTTCGTTCGGTCGCCCGCCCGTTCGTCGGTCCGTTCGCCAGCCCGTTGTCAGGCCAGGCAAGCAGGCAGCCAACAATGCTAGGAGCCAAACAGTGGCATCGTTTCACGCACCGACGAGCAGGCGCACCATTGGATGGCCAGTGGACCGGAAGTAGAAATCTGCACACTTAAGATTAGCCGCCGACTGGTAGCAGCAGCTCACTCTCTTAGCGACTCACACTGTCGAACTACAAGAAGCAACTGCACGAAGAACATGTTATATCTTTTTGATCGACTCGTGAGTTTCGTCATCCTCTGTCTGTACGATCGAATCGAATCACCATTTGACTCTTCTCTTCTCTGACGCACGCACGAGCACAATTATCCAGCTATTTTTTACACTGAAATAGCTGGACTCAAAATTCACTTTCTCTTTTATCGAATTCAATGATAAAAAAAGAAAAAATTACTACTTATAGGTGCAATAAATGGCTCCGATCGCTAAATAGTCTTATCGCCATAATACCATGCCCAATACTATCCACGGCTATAGAGTGGTGGAGTTGATTTAAGAAACAATTAAAAGTACTCACCTGTTTTCACTTGCAACTTGAGTGCACGCTGACAATCGGCCAACAGTTGCTCGACGCTCATTGGTTCGTCGCCGATGCTAAAATCGAACTTGGCCAACATTTCGTCTGGCTGACAAAAGTCAATGACTTTTTGTTTGCGATCATTTTGATTTTGCACGTGCTCAATGCACGTGCTTGCTACTCGCTCCAAGAACGCGCGCGTCTCGTTATGAGCGTCTTCATTGACAGGCAACAAATCTGTTGTTCACGTTGCACGTGCAGCAAAATATTCGGTCCGATGTGATCGGTTTTGTGTAGAGGGGAGAATCGATTGAGTTGATGCTTGAGTTAGTTTGATTTTGATAAAATTTTTCAATGACAATCTTCTTGACTCGTCAGTCACACCGACCACGACAACTGACCACCCAAACGCTTGTACTCACAGACAGGCACAGACTGCAGATGAAATCAGTGCCTTGCCTTCTTTGGTCTCAGTCGGATCTTGTTGCACTGACACTGCGTGGGGCCATAAATCAGACACGTGCATGTTTGTGATCAGAATCAGGCACAAACGACAAGCGGCACTTCTTTGCAAAACGTCGCTCTTTTCGACTACCATTGAGACCACAGCTGCAATTGAGTTGTGGTCACTTTGACAATAGTCTGTCTGTCTGTTTGTTTGTCTGCCTGTCTGTCGATTTGCTTGTTATCTACAATTTTGCTCCATTTTCTGAGATTCAATTCTGAATTCAATTCGATTTGGCTCGATTTGATTTGATGCGACTCAGTTCAGTTCACACATCAGCATTCGTTGCAGCATTCGTCGAATGAATGTAGAGCATCGAATCCAGCGAGCACAACTGAATTGAGAGCTTGCATGTGGTCGAATGTTCTCAATTCATCGAATCACTTGATTCGATGAACAATACGACATCGACTTACCTGAATATTTGAGTTTCCCCAAATCGATGTTCGAATTGACCGATGTTTGATCATTGACTGATTTCTTACTATTGTTGTTTTCGGCCATTTTTTTTCAATTTTCACTTACTGACTTTTTAAACTGTAAATAACAATAATTAACTTAATTTTGTTTGATCAACTTTGTTAACTTTGTTTGATTGTTTCTGAATCTATCAATAGAAACAATAATTCAATGCTGATTCCAACAACCTATGCTATTCTTCGAGATGCTGCTGCTGATTAATAAGCTCTAGCCACACAATTATCAAATGCCAATAAGTGACACTAATAATATTCTTAAATATTCGCTTAAATGATGTTTGTAATAAAATTAATAACGTTAAAAAACAACAACGATAACAACAACAAAAACGGAAAAACACGAAAATTTATCATCTAAACAATCTCAGACTTGTGGTTTGCACTTGAATTGACGTTTCTTGGTGTGAAATGAATTTGTCTTCATTGATGCATCTCGTGGCATTCTAATTCAGTATAGTGTTGTCTGATAGATTGATTGAGATTTGCAAGTAATACACGTAACAGTCAAGGACACACAAAGTTTGCCCTTGAAGTATTGTGTGCACAGTCGATTGTATAGCTTCATGTCTTTACGGCTTCATGCATTGCTGGTTTGCTTGCCTCAAGCTCTGATACATTGGTCACAAACAGTACACACACACACACACACACACACACACACACACACTCACTCACAGTGCTGTGAATGCTAGAATGAGTTGCATTCGCTATGATAAGACACTTTTGGCAAGCTAACTAACGGCGAAGCGAAGCGCGTGCGTATTGACTTCGTGCGCCTATATAAACGCTCGAGTAGCGCCATCTACTTTCAAGCTATACTGATATGTCAAGCGTATTCTATTGTTCATCGTTGATTGTTTTTGAGAAGAAAAAAACCACTCGGATCAATAGATTTCATTCTTAAATGGAATGTGAACGAAAATTGTGGTCATATTCAATTGGAAAGTTAACAATTTTATTGATTTCGTTCTCTCACAAGTCATTCGGATTCAGTTCTCGTTTTTCATTCACTGTTTTGACTCGTCACCAACATATTCTACAACAAACTAGGAATGCATCAATTTTTTCAATTATTGAAATGTGATGCAAGTGTTAACATTTGTTCTTACATTTATATTTACATTCACACTCACACAAATGTCCGCACAATTAGGATTAACGATTCCGGAGACACAAAAATTGACATGCATGTTCCACTGGTGTTCAGATCATCATAAGCACAATCTTAGAATTATCCGCTTGGCGTTGATTGCGAGACTTGTGTTGCTGCTGCTGATTGTGTGGTCGTTTTTCGTGTTGAAACAATTCGAGCAGTTGCTCACCGCTCAGTTGTTGTGGCTTAGATTGTTGAGACGCTTGTTCCGCTGTGTGTTGGGCCATTTGTTGAGAGTTGGTCGTTGGTGACACTTGATTATTGTTGCGCACTGCTTTGGGTGTTAAATGCATTGAACTTGTCGAAGGGTAACTTAACATGAGCTCGGCGGCACGAGCCACTTGTGTCGGAGCTTGTGTTCCAAATGATGAGCGATCATAATAATGACGCACGCGCGGAACACGTGACGACACTGCGTAACCTAGAGAAGAGACATCGAACGAGGTTGGTTCGTTGTCCGATTGCAGCTCAGACGGTGTGACTGCTTGTGGGTGCGTCTGTCCCAACAGCTCATAGTTGATCATAGCGGCCTCGTGTTGCGCAACATCGGCTGCCGGCAACAGCTGTGTCTCTTTCAAACCATTGTCAAGTGATTGTTGTTGTTGCTCGACATAAGATTTCGACATTCCTTGCGTGATGGCATGCATATTGTTAGCCATTGAATTGCTGGAGGCCAAGGTGACTGGCGTCAACGAACCACTCGGCGTCAGAGCATAGACATTGCCCTCGAATTTGACTAAACGAACTGGTGTCAAATTTGATGGTCCACCTTGGTTTGCAGTACTCATCATCTCTGTCTGTTGTGACGATACATATTGTGCACGATACAAGGGGGGTGTTGTGCTAGTGCTTGCGCTTGTGGTTGCGGTTGCGGTTGTGGTTGTGGGCACAGGCGTCGTTGAGATTACAGGTATCGGAGTAGTAGTTGTTGTGGTGGTGGTGGTAGATGTTGTCGTCGTCGGTGCTGGCGTTGTTGTGGTGCTTGTCGTTGAAGGCGCCGGTGTTGTGGAGCTGCCAGTGTTTGAACTGTAAACAGGTATTGGTACAGCAGCCGCTTCGGGACGCACAAGCGACGTATCAAGTGACGAGCTTATTCTTTGCCCACTCAAATGTGTTCTCTTGAGCGACAAAAAGCGTGGCACAGCAATCACAAGCAATGGCACGCGCAATTCGTCGTGCGTTGACTCGCTAGCTGTCGACAACGGCTCATTGTTTGAGCTGAGAGTCGATGGCACTGACGAACTTGATATGCTCGTTGATCCGTTAGACGACGCTTTATACGAGCCATTGGTGCTTGTTGGTGGATTATTAGTGGCTGATTTAGTGGGCGTTGTCGACGATGTAGATGTGCCTCGTATCGAACCATTAGCTAGCAAGTGTCGCAATCGTCCAACCAACGCTGGAGACGATGCTGCCAATCGCGCCAATATGTTTGACTCAATTTTGACAACATTTTCACGATTGTTGCTGTAGTTTGTCGTCGTCGTTTCCGGTGCTGAAGTTGTAGTCTCAATTTGTTGCTGTTGGTGAAACTGTTGTTGTTTTTGTTGTTCTTGATTTTGCATTTGTGCTTGCTCAGATTCGTGCTCTTGTTGTGAAATGCTTTCATGCACTCGCGAAATTGTTTGCTGAATCTCTTGTGGTTGTTGTTGTTGTGGCTGCTGCAGCTGCTGCAGCTGCTGCTGTTGCTGCTGTTGGGGTTGGGGTTGGGGTTGATATTGTAATTGTTGTTGTGATTGCTGATTATTGTCATCAGTTAGGCCACTAACTGATTCCGGTTGCTGGTCCGTATAATATTGATCCTCGCTAGCAGCGACACCTAGTGTCTCGGCTCGCAACAACGGCAACTTGGCATCGGCGTACGTGAATGGTGAGCGACGACTGGTTGTGGTCGTCGTTATGGCACGTGACGGAGTAACAAAACCAACAGGGTTGGCCATAGCATTCGAATTAAGCGTTGCACTCTTTGCAGACGAGCTTAGTGCCGAGTAGGAATCTGAGACAGGCGTAAGCATAGAACGCGGTACTTTGACCAGCAACAAGTGATCGGTGCTTGCCAAGTGATTGCCGGCTATCATTGCCGGCAATGCCACAAGCAATAACAATAGAATTGTCTGACTTCTTGCCATTGTTCGGCGCGTTATCTACGCGTTACTTGTCAATTGTGTTTGATCTTTTGATTTGATATTACTTTAACTTCAACTTATGGAAATATGTATTCGTCGATTATTGTTATCTTGTGGATTCACTTTTGATTGAATGACGCTCGAATGATAGCATCAATTGAATGTGTTTCGATTTATTTTGCGAATTTTTTGTTGCGTTTAAACTCTTTATCATGCTACTTTATCGTCATTTATGACTGCGTTCCAACGTCCAGCTTCGAGATTCGATCGAAGCCATAAAACACGCCTCTCATGTGTTGCTGTGTGTTGGCAATAGTTGGCGCTGTTAAGTTGGCATCTCCAAGTTCCAGTCGAGTCGCACACTAACTACCGTGGTGAACACATCACTGTCTGGCTTAACCGCACTGATAAACCGCATTATGCTGCGACAAGATACGATTGGCTCAACTCAATTGAAATGCAATGCAATTGGATGAAACACACTGCATGCTTTTCACTACTTGTTTATTCCAAGCAAAGGGCGCCCAACGAACAAATGCACACAGACCGCACGATAAGCGATTGAAAGCTAGCTTGATGCATAAATGATTGATCGACTTTCACAAGATTTCATCTTCCTATGATGTAACTCTTACATCGATTGGCCACACACACACACAAATTTGGTCATCTTATCGCAGTTTTTACTTTTGATCTTGTTTATCTCAATCATGATTCTCAATTCTTTCAAACAAGGACCTTGGCCTCTGTTAGTCTTCTATTGCTGTTGTGAATCAAGTGTAAACAATTATTCATTTGAGATTTCAATCTTTAATCAATTCATTTGGATCATTGTGGGAGTCAATTGTGCATTCTAGACAAACTCATATCAATATACAACATGTAGTGAGCAATAAGCATCTTATCGCTAAAACATAGAACAGTGAGCTATGAATGAGTCAAGTGGCATCGAGTTAACTGTTACGCTAAGGCATTCATTAATCGTAGTGCTAAGTACAGCCAATGATTTTGTCTGTATGTCTGTTGCGTTCATTCCGTGTGCCAGTCACAAATCTGACGTCCCGATACTTTTTGTCAACTACAGTTGAGAGGCAAACAGTTAAGCTGGGCAATATAGAGAGAGATGTTGCCATTTCCACTTGTTATGAAGTTTCACCTGCTTGTTTTCTTTGATTTCATTACATTTTATTATTATTATTATTATTCATACTGTGACACCACACATTCCGATTCAACTTTGCTAATTCCTGCTCGGTTATGCCACATTTTACTTTACAGTCCTATGCTCTGCTTGGCTGATCATTCTTAATTTTCCTGAGTGTCTTGATAATCGTGAGTGTCGTTTGTTATCGAGTGTAGCGTAAGAGAGCGCACATCTTCTTTTGTTGGTCACTTGACACTAGCTAACGCTTGACACGCTCATTAAGGACAGTTGAATGTTTTACCACCACACCAGATGCAGATATAGCCTTCGTTCGTTCAAATCCTTTCATCTGATGTCGTCTGCTGCTTTACCGTCATCAACAACAATTTATTGGATGCGTGTATCATCGTGTCAGAGAGCGGAATGCGTTGACATTAATGGCAACTCATCTTCCGGAAGGAGCCAAAGATCTCAGCTAACATCCGCAGCTTAACGTGGCCCATCGGAATATCCGTCAGTCATATTTTTTTTCCATGTCGTTGATGTTGATGATAATGATGATGTCTCTTTTGCCTGTTGCTTTTTACTATTGCTTTTTTTCACGCAATTATATTCTTTGCACAGTAAGCATTGGGAAGACAAGCAACCAAAGTAATGCTCGATGCACTGGCCTGTGCGACTCGTTGTTGATAATTTGAAATTACACCACAAGACAGTGGTCGTCACAATCTTTTGCGCATTCGTTAACGCTTCTCGTGTTACTTGCGCTTTCATTAGTTTGGTGCTTTGCAACTGCCACTTGTTGCCAACTACCTGCTCGTAGATGATCTGCATTCCTTCGGCAACTTCACATTCATCCGGGACACCTGAGTGCGCTGAAAGCTAATTTTATAACCACACTTGGAATCAAGGATCACTATTGCCTTAATTCTTTAACTCGAATTTCTCGAGTCAACGACGAAACTCACACATCGTTTTATTCTTTCAAAGCATTCATCAGCATGGTACTATTTGGCGTAATAGCACAACTTTTGTCACAGTAACACGGACTACCGCGGGACATCCGCAAGAATCACATGATTCACATAGTAGCTCTATGCATATAAAGTTTTTGCCAATCCTCCTAATTACACTCTCGGTTACTCGATCGGTTTGTGCTCTATCGCGAAGGATATCTCTTCAAATTGAGTCGTTGAAAGAAGAAAGAAATAGTCTTTTTAAACACTTTCTCAAATTTCCATTGCAATACAAATAAACACACAAATCTCAAATCTAAACCCAATTAAGTAATGGACGATTTTATATCACTAGGTAATCAAAAATATCGATGCCCTAAAAAAAGTTGAGTCCATAAACTAAGAACAAAACTGAACGACGTTGATGAGCTGAAGCGTAAGAATAAAAAATCATTTACCACAAATGATGTATGGAATCAATTTATTTTCATGATTCGCTGACACAAATATCAGGAATCGACAATTGTAACGTACTCATCATTGAATTCTAGATGATCCATGTCTCTATATTCAGATAAAGCATGACGCAATTGGTCGCTAGAGAAACCTTTTGCCTCGACAGCCTCGATTACTTCACCCATCGGTAGATCGTTTCTTCCCAGACGGAGTTGAATTTCATTCAAAATTCGTAGAATTTCTTTGTCACTACTAATTCTGGCATCGTCAATAGCTTCTTCGATAGACTCACGTGATGCATTGTACAAATCTACCGCTGAATCAATGTCATGCTGTTCGACCACATCAGACAGACGCAAGCGAGCGAATGCTGTTGACAACCGAATTATGGCCAATAGTGACCTGGGCGATGTGAACATTGAGTCTCGTGCGGTGGATTTTTTCGAGCGAATATCGCGATAAATCTTTACCAAACGTGATGTCAATTCTTCTGGAATGACGGGATTTTTTTTCTTGCACAAATTAATGTAGCGGCGCATGAGTTTCATGTCAAGTGTGTTCTCAGGATTAGCATGAGCGGGTGGTGGTCGACTGTCAGACGTTTGGTGAATATAAGTAATGTGCTCAGCCAAATTGAGATCACGCTGTTGCTCGGGTCTATCTTTGATGAGCCACAGAAGATCGAAGCGCGACAATAGTGCCGGCGGTAACTGTAGATTGTCTGAGATCGAGCGGGAGGTATTATAACGACCATAGGCAGGATTGGCAGCGGCTAGTATTGAAACACGTGCATTGAGTGTTGTCATAATACCCGCCTTGGCAATCGATACAGTTTGTTGTTCCATAACTTCGTGTATGGCCGTTCGATCAGCATCCATCATTTTGTCAAATTCGTCGATACAACAAACTCCTTCGTCCGCCAAGACCAAAGCGCCACCTTCCAATACTAACTCGTTGGTGATGGGATCACGTAGAACGGCTGCTGTAAGACCGACACCAGATGATCCGCGCCCAGTCGTATATTGACTGCGAGGCGCCAAACGATCAATAAAACCAAGCAATTGGGATTTGGCGACACCAGGATCGCCCATTAAACATATGTTAATGTTGCCACGTATTTTCATGCCATGCGGACTGCGATCAACACCGCCAACGAGCAATAGTAACAATGCTTTCTTCAACTCGTCGTGTCCATAGATTTCTGGCGCTATACTAGAGGATAAGCGTTGCAGAGGTGACTCTTGACTGCTAGAAAATAATTCAGCTGCCTCATCCATGCTCATGGCTTGAGTATCGAGTTCATCATCTTCGGTTTTGTTCATCTGAATGATATTGTGTGCTTCTATGTAGGTATCAGCTGTCAAACCACCTGAACGCATACGGAATCCGGTTCTTTCGATTGGCAAGAACACGCCAGATACTGAGATATGATCACCGGGAACGCACAAGCGTGTTGTTTCTCCATGTGCCATGATAGTGATAGAACGTGGTATGTGTCCCGTAGGTACTTGATCCGAATGCTCTTGCAATTTGATCTCCTGAAATTTGACAAATTTTGATCCACGCGTCTGCATTGACACGCGCCCCAGAGACTTGTTGCTTTTGCATGCCGCACTGGTGCACTCGTGCAAAGGCATAAAATCGTTCCCTGTCACTGGTTGAAAACTTTCACAACCGCACTGGTCACAAGTATATGTCACTATGGTCACTTTAGGCTTGACATCAGTAGTACGTGTGACAATACCGCGAACAGTTACTAATTTACCAATGTGCTCTGCTCTAACGTCGCGTACTGGAGTAGCCGCTAGTGACACGGGCTTGAAATATAACTCAGCACGTCGCACTAAATCTGGTGGATATTTACCCTCAATATCAATTCCACGAGGTGTGGCCTCTATAGTTCCGTCATGACGCTGATTGCGATCGCTTATCAACAGACGTTGTTCTATGAAAATGTCCATGGGATCCTTTTCACTCATGTCTATATCCTTCGTCTTGTAGAATGGCAATAAGAAATCCAATGCCTCATAAAATATCTGTACATAGCGCATAGTATTGTGCGCTATGGCTGTCGCCAGAGTGTGATTGAACTTGTCAACATCCAATAGATCTATGACGATCTTGATGGCTTCCCTATTGGCCAATTGTTCCATGACGGATGCATATTTACCATTCTCGTATTCACGCAAGAATTGCTTGGCCAATTCTAGATCCTGTTCATAATTGATGTTGTTTGCCATGCTGTTGGCTTATGACAATGAAAAAATTTCTGTAATGATGATGATATAAAATATTAAAATAACACACACAGCTTTATCTGAAGTTAAAATCCACCGTTAGATCGATAGCGCATAAAATGACAGCAACCTTTTAACAACACAATGGCAGTTTTCCGCGCGCTTATCTTGTTGCGCGCACTTTTTAAAGGACTCATTCAAAACGTGCGCGTAACCATATTTGAGTGCGTATGCGCAACGACATTCGTGTGTTTACAATCGAATTATCATGTGTCTGTGTGCGAATGATATTCGGTGGGCCAATCAAGATCGTAATTAATCATTGCATATGTCTGACAAAGTCATCACTAATATTGGATCCACATCATCTAACCAACCACAATGTCCGGGCAGAGCCGGACCAACAAATCGACTCTGAAAAAACTTATTGCGTCTTTCAAGAAACAGGACTCCAACTTCCAAAATGGGGACTCAATTAGCAACGATGAAGCATTAATTGTTGAAAACCTAAGATCTACCGCTGAAATATTGATCTGGGGCGACCAAAATGACAGCTCAGTATTCGACTCCTTCCTAGAGAAAAATATGCTTAGCTTTTTCCTCGACATCATGAAAAATCGATGCAGTAGTTTTGTGTGCGTACAATTGTTGCAAACTCTCAATATTCTATTCGAGAACATACGCAAAGAGACATCATTATATTATTTATTGTCAAACAATCATGTCAACTCTATCATTGTGCACAAATTTGACTTTAATGACGAAGAAATTATGGCTTATTACATTAGCTTTCTCAAGACATTGTCCTTCAAATTGAATCCCAACACGATACATTTCTTTTTCAGCACCGACCACTTTCCGCTGTACACGGAGGCAATCAAATTTTTTAGCCACAGTGAAAAAATGGTTAGGATAGCTGTAAGAACCATCACTCTTAATGTATTTAGGGTAGACGAGAAGTCAATGCTCAAATTCATCACAGATCGAACGGCTGTGCCGTTTTTCTCTAATCTAGTGTGGATAATTCATGAACATGTGATCAACATTGATAAATGTTTGAAGAGCGGTCCACTGGACGATCAGCAAATGATAAAGCTCGACGATTTGTTTGCTGAGCTATTAGACCATCTCCACTATATGAGCGACATTTTGATGCTCAAAATCAACGACCTCAACACTATACTAGTCGATCACCTCATGCAGCGCTTGTTCATTCCTCTAGTCGAGTCTTATGAAGACGATCCGAATAGCAGCATGCTGAAATTGTATACATTAGAGTTTGCCACCGATGCGGTAAATCGTGCCACTTCGGACTCACAACCACTCATGTCAGAGCAACACATAATGATGGTCGAACAGCTCAAAGAAAGTGCCGAATCAGATTTAAGGGAGATATTTCGCACGAAGGATCTTGAATTATTCGAACATGAATATCAGAACGTTCGTCGCCGACGACTTGACATCGACTGTCTCTCCAAGTGCCAATCACCATCAGATGGAAACGAAGGAAGACGGTATTGCATTCGAATGTATTTGATGTGGCGAAAATTCTTGTGCAATATCAGGAGAGAAAAAGAAAACATCGATGATGCGATTTTTAATGTTAGAATGGCAGTTTGTGCGTCAACATTGCAGCAATTGATGAGTCAGTACGTGCGAGGACGTGGGAAACCACAAAGATGAAGATTGTTGGATTGTCTTTAATACGTATTTGTTAACACCGCACTTCGCGTTGAAGAAGAGGCGTTTGAGAAGCGCGCTCTTTTCTTGATCGCGCTCTGCGCATGATTTTTTTGCACGCTGTTAAGAAAGAGATGTTACAGTAAATGGTTCTCTTATGCTTTATGTGTGTATTGTATAATAAATTTACCGAAAATTATTAGCTATCATCCTAAATTACTTATTTAATAAATATACCTGACTTGACATCTTCGACACAATCTCAAGCCAATAGAGAGCAATCATGTCCGAACAAAGCCGGGTGACCAAATTAGCGCTGAAAAAACTTATTGCGTCATTCAAGAAACAAGACTCTGAAGGAGCCGACGCTAACAACGACAATGGAGCTGACTCCGCAACCGATGATGAAGCATCAAGGAGCAAGAGTATCAATGATCACCGTCACCGTCGTACCGAACAAGAGGAAGATGAGGAGCTGTTAGCGCAAAGTGCACGAACTGTCAGCGCTATCCGCTTTGACCACAGCCCAAAATACATCGAGGGCGGTGAAATGCGTGACTATCAAATTCGCGGCCTCAACTGGATGATCGGTTTAGAGGAAAATGGAATCAACGGTATTCTGGCTGACGAGATGGGTCTGGGAAAGACATTACAAACCATATCATTGTTGGGATATATGAAGCATTATCGCAACGCTGCTGGACCTCACATGGTGATTTCGCCTAAATCTACTTTGACAAATTGGATGAATGAAATCAAAAGGTGGTGTCCTTCGTTACGTCCAGTGTGCTTGATTGGTGACGAGGCAACGCGTAACAAGATTATCAACGAGACACTCAATACCGATCCCCTTGAGTGGGATGTCTGCGTCACTTCATACGAAATGATAATCCGTGAAAAGACCGCGCTCAAACGTTTCAAATGGCGTTACATGGTCATTGACGAAGCACACCGTATCAAAAACGAGAAATCCAAATTATCTGAGATTGTTCGCGAGTTTAATTGCACAAATCGTCTATTGCTGACCGGTACACCATTGCAAAATAACTTGCACGAACTATGGGCATTGCTCAACTTCCTTCTCCCTGACGTTTTTGATTCTAGTGATGACTTTGACAGTTGGTTTAACACTGACAGTTGTTTGGTAGGTGACGACACCATTGTGTCACGTCTACACGCTGTACTCAAGCCGTTTTTGTTGAGACGTCTCAAGAGCGATGTTGAGAAGCGACTACCACCAAAGAAAGAAACAAAGATTTACGTAGGACTTAGCAAAATGCAACGCGAATGGTACACTAAAATTCTCATGAAAGACATTGATATTGTCAATGGAGCAGGCAAGTTAGACAAGATGCGTCTACTTAATATACTCGTTCAGCTTAGGAAGTGTTCCAATCATCCATATCTATTCGATGGCGCCGAACCCGGTCCTCCCTACACCACAGACAAACACTTGGTTGACAATTGTGGCAAACTGTGCATTTTAGACAAATTGCTACCGCGACTTCAAGAACAAGGCAGTCGTGTACTGATATTTTCGCAAATGACCAGAATGTTGGATATATTGGAGGATTATGCTTTATGGCGCCAGTACAAGTATTGTCGTCTTGACGGCCAAACAGCTCACGTGGATCGTGAAAGAAGCATTGAAGAATTCAACAAGCCCGACAGCGAAAAATTCATGTTCATGTTAAGCACACGTGCTGGTGGTCTAGGTATTAATTTAGCTACAGCAGATGTAGTCATTATTTATGATTCAGATTGGAATCCTCAGGTTGACTTGCAAGCTATGGACCGAGCACATAGAATTGGTCAGAAAAAAGTGGTTCGTGTGTTTCGTTTAATCACAGAAAATACTGTCGAGGAACGTATCGTTGAGCGAGCTGAGATGAAGCTACGTTTGGATAATGTTGTGATTCAACAAGGTCGCCTTGCCGATGCAACTGGCAACAAGCTAGCTAAGGAAGAAATGTTGGGAATGATAAGGCACGGTGCCGATCATATATTTGCATCGAAAGATAGCGAGATCACCGATGATGATATCGATGCTATATTGGAGCGCGGCGAGCAGAAAACTGCAGCCATGCGTGAGCGCTTAGAGAAACTCGGCGAAAGCAATCTGAGAAACTTCACACTGGACACCGGTGACTACAGCGTTTATCAATTTCAAGGTGAGGACTATCGTGAAAAGCAAAAACTAGCTCATTTGGCGTGGATAGAACCTCCCAAGCGTGAACGTAAGGCGAATTATGCCGTTGACGCTTATTTCCGCGAGGCCCTTCGTGTAAGTGAGCCGCGTGCACCCAAAGCACCACGTCCACCGAAACAACCCAATGTACAAGATTTCCAATTCTTTCCACCGCGTTTGTTTGAACTGTTGGACAAAGAAATATACTTCTACCGTAAAACAGTTGGCTACAAAGTCCCCAAGAATCCTGACTTGGGCGCTGATGCTGCTAAAGTGCAACGTGAAGAGCAAAAGAAGATTGATGAAAGCGAAGCTCTTACTGAAGAAGAGTTGCAAGAAAAAGAGGAGCTACTCAACGACGGATTTACCAATTGGACTCGTCGCGATTTCAATCAATTTATCAAGGCAAATGAGCGCTATGGGCGCGATGAATATGAAGCAATCTCCAAAGAAGTTGAAGGCAAAACGCCCGAAGAAGTCATCGAGTATGCAAACGTATTTTGGGAACGCTTCACCGAGCTAACCGATTGTGATAAGATATTGGCACAAATAGAAAAAGGTGAACAGCGCATTCAACGTAAACAAGACATTAAGCGCGCATTGGAGGCCAAGATATCGCGCTATCGTGCACCATTCCATCAGTTACGCATTCAATACGGTACCAATAAGGGAAAAAATTATACCGAAGAAGAAGACCGATTCCTCATTTGCATGCTTCATCAATTGGGCTTTGACAGAGACATGGTATACGAAGAACTGAAGGCCGCCATACGACGTGCCCCTCAATTCAGATTCGACTGGTTCATCAAAAGCAGAACAGCTAGCGAGTTACAACGTAGATGCAACACGCTGATCACGTTGATAGAGCGCGAGAATCAAGAATTGGAAGAAAAAGAGAAACAGGCACGTAAGAAACCGGGGCCAAAGGTAGGCTCCGCTCGTGGTCCAAACAAAAGGACTTCAGCGCAGGCAGGCCTGAGCACACCGAACACGGCCGCTGCCTCACCAGCCGCTGCTACGGCCACTGACAAAACATCTGGTTCTGTTAGTGGTGCGAGCGAAATGGCCACCAGAAAGAAAAGGAAAACGAAATAAATAAACGAAGTTGAGCGCACGTGCGTGTGTGCATATGCCGCTGTCGCCAGCCACGAGCTGAAGCACGGTTGCCACGAGCGCGCGCAAATTCCTCTACACTCTTTGTTGTCTAGTTAGTGTGACGAGAACTGATTCTCTCCTTTCGTATGTTTGTTCCATTTTCAACAATAGCAGCCATTTCTCTGCTCTCTGTTCCCATGTCCACGCGTTCTATCAATGCGAGTTGGTGTCGCCACTACCCTCTTCGAATAGAGCGTTTGTGCTCAGCTCTCCATAGCGAAGCAGATTGCCTGTAGCATGTTGATCGGTTTGTCGGCAATACTGACATGCATTATTTCCATTGCAAAGCGGCGCCTCCTCGTACTCTCGCTCTGACACACAGTGATAATTGTGTCTATCGTCGTACAGGCACACATGCAAAACAGAAAGCTCGAGGCACAGTTCAAGGGAAGGGCTTAGATGGAATTTCTATCTCTCTGAGCAGGCAAATTTTGAACACGCTAGTGTTGCAAACATTAATCTACGACCGGGAGAGAAAGAAATTCAACGAAGAACGAGCCAATTGAAAACACACGTTGCGAGGGACAAAAGCTAAGGCAGACTCTCCGAATGCAAGCAACAGGCCTGTGTGATGATTGTGTACATAAAGTACAGAATGACGAGTGTGCAGGATTTCGAAGAAAACTCCTGGCACACAGACGCACTCTTAAACAAGTCACACACACAACAGGCTGTTGTTACTGCTCGGCACATTTTACAATGTGAAGGGGCGCTCTTGTCCGATCTACTATGAGCGGCATCGGGACGAAAAACGCCTGGCAACTTTGGCGCGGTGCTCGTCAAATGACCGGCAAATGTTTGTGAGCGTGATGGCTTGTCGCGAGCATTCAAACGCACACACAGCGTACATCGTGAGTGAGCCTGGTGAAATCGTACTTTGGACTTTGAAGCACTTAAGCGCGCACGCACTAAAGCATGCACGCACTCACGCACACACACACACACTTGCAAGCACGCAAGTACACAAACTAACGAGCGAACGAATGCACGAGCCACAGAAGCAACAGTAGGCGAGACAAAGAGCCAACGCGAGCGTACAGAGAGCAGCAAACAGAGACAGACGAAGCCTGAAGACTGCCAGCAGAATCGTTGTTGTTTTTCGTTGTCGCTTTAAGCAGCAGACCGGCGTTGGTTGAAAGCTAGCTTGAATCTACACATACTAGTAGCCAGCGATGATAACAACAGGCGAACAGATTGTGCGCACAGCAGCCGACGTTGAGATGGGAAAAGCTCGGTTTAATCTCGAGGGAGCGTCGACTACAGAACGACCGGAGAACTCTACAATCAAGGGAAGGCACCACTGCTCCACAACAATGCTTTTCCCTTTCGGACAGTGCCCCTTCAGTTTTGGCTCACGGAATGGTTGACGATGCGTGTGCGCGCGCACCGTAGGCCAAACAGAGACCGGCAACAATCACAGGGTCTGGTAGCGTATATAATACAAGCACAAACTTGTTCACTGGTCAGACCCAAGTTTGAAGCCCCGACTATTAACATCACACATTCTTTTAAACGTCAATCCTCTCTGCCCGCCGAGTAGAAACGAAATTAAGTCTCGTGTCCATCTCACCAGCCGTGATGGGTGTCCATACAATCTAATTGTTTAATTGTATTGCACTCGTCCCGGCCGTTGAGTGGCAGTTATCCGACGCTTCTACGTTCAAAGTGCGCGCTTCAGCTCTCAAACCAACTTGCGTTCCATCTCAGCACAGGCTCCCATCGGCCTTTCCCAAAAATTAACATCAACTCAAACTCACACCATAGCCTCTAACACGACTTTTCATGCCGTACGCGCCTCTCTCAAGTTAATCGGTTGATGGACGAAAAGTCTGGCCGAGGGGTGAAGCGAAGCTACAAGGGTTCGGGCGAAGGTTCGAGCTCTCAGCGGGTCAAATTTAACACAAAATTCAACACTGACGCAGATTTCATCAGCCTTTCTTCGACTCTCTACACATCTAAAGACCCTCATTATGTGTCGATAGACGTAAACCGCCCACCCTCTCCGCCGATTCTTGTTAATTGGGAATCACGTGATTAGAAATTCCGAGTCAAACTTCAAACATCTAACAACATGGGTGATCGATACGATGCATCGAGCGCGTTGTTCCGATATGCCCCTGAAGTCATCAGTGTACCTGAGGTCAACGATGAACTTGGCGAGAGAATTTCTTTAGACTATATCAATCGAATCAGTGATCTTCAAAATCCCCTAGAGAGACTCAAGACCCTCTGGTTATCCGTATTATTCGTTCAAGATCGCACCCAGGAGGCCAAGATGATTCATTCAACAGCTTTCACCGGCGCCGTAGCCGGTCTCACGTATGGAGCCTTGCCGCGAAGTCTCGAGTATTCTCAAGAATTTGTACGTCGTTACAACGTTGCCACGTTCGACAACCGTTATAAGGCAAGACGTGACTATTTGGATACGTTACTATGGCGTTCAGGTTCAATGGGCGCAAAGTACGCCATCAAGGCTGGCCTCCTTTCGGGCCTTATATCCGCAACGTTCTTTTCGTCCATATCTTATCGTAACGACTTGTACATCACGGACACTTCTATCGGTACAGGACTGATTTGTGGCTGCGCGAGATCATTTCTCGGACCTCGAGCCTTCTTAGTCGGCGCGCTAACCGGCTCGGTGCTCGGGCTCTTAGGAGGAGCTTGCTTCAAAGGTTTCCTCGCTCTCACTGGTATGTCGGCTCGAGAATGGCTTTATTGGAATCACTCTGAATGGAAGGCTTCACAAGAAGCTAAAGCTAAACTAGCAGTAGATATTGGTGTCACTGAGCCTTAGATACTCTTATGAGCTTCACTAGTTACAATCAGCTTAATTTTTCGTGTACTATATATTCTATCTTCGATCAAAACATAAGCTATCACAAGCCTCTATCAAGTGTAATAATTTTATTCAAGACTATGTATGTTTGTTGGAGGTCGGAAGGTGCGTCAATTTGGAATATAGTTGCGAAGCAAACGCCTGTCGATATTCTGCGCTGTGCTCGTTGAGCAATGCGTTGAATGTATCGTATATAGAACATATTTTTTGTGTTTTGTCGCTAATCTTAGCAAATCCAGATTCCGTGAGTCTAACGTTGAACGTGTCCTGCTCTTTGATTGTAACCGACAATAAAGCTCCTTGTTGGTCCGCGCTGATTACTTTAACTTGATGCACAAGAGATCGCACATCTTGAGCGGCTAAGGTGGCTTCATGGTACCAATCGATGTCGCTCCTACTGCAGGCCTCGCTCTGGCCTAGGGCAGCTTTATCATTATCAGTCATCGATGAGTAGTAATAATGTGATTCAGTCGACATAGAGTTTTATGACGAGTTCACGGTGACCACAGTCTCTGGAGGGCCATGCTAATACGGGATGAAAATAAATTCTTAATTGACTCAATGTATTCTGAATGATAATTGAAATGCAATCACATTGAATTGAGAAAAAGAACGCGTTCGAGTGTGGCGCCAATTGGCTGTGGTTGTGAATGGAATCGAAGCGGATGAGCAAAGCCCGCATAAAGTATGCAAATGGAAACTGATGTCTTCGCTGATTGCGATGCGTAACGAAACGATTTCATCAAACTTGTTAAATTAGATTATTAACAATAGTTTACACCACACTGGTCACTCTCAACAAGAAATTAATTGCAAGTGGTTTCTTTCATTTTTTTTAAACAGGCCTCGCCCTGTGAGCGTCTTTGCTTGACACCAATCTGCATATTCCATGTATGATTGGTTTAAGTGATACACTATTAATTTAAAAAATACAAAAGCATAAAGAAATTTATTTTACTTCTACGGTAATAATACCTTAGATCTAAATAAATAATTGAAAAAAGTGGCGGCCCATCTTATGCCACGAATCTTATGATTGAAGAGCGTGGGACCATTTTGTTTACAAATGGTTGTGTACTTGAGGTCAGATATTTGTCCTAGATTGAGTATTCTTGTCACAGTTGTGTGCGTAGACCCCGGTAGGTGCCTATAGTACAGTGGGAATAGGGGATGGGGTGGTTGATGTGATACGAGTATGTTAAAAACTTAACGAGCAGCGATGATCAAAGATGATCAGAACCCATATTGAATTTTCCTATTGGTATAATATTGGTGTAAGCTGAACGCCAACGTTGCGATGTAAAAACATGCGGCGATCCAACAATTGTGGGCGGCACTTGCGTAACGCTTATATGCTTCTGCTATGAACTCCTCAAAATTTCTATATTCTCCGGCTGCTTCTTGAAGATCTAGATCCTCAGCAAATGTGAGAGATCTCGCATATAGCAACATGCCCATTAAAGCGAGCATGATGATGGCCCATGTGCTCAATATGGAACAAAATAATGCACAGCGCTTACCTATAAGCACCATTGTGTCAGCTTAAGGCGATAAATATGATGCAATTGTAGATGATAAAATTCGCAACATTTCTCTGATGTCATCTGTCAATTCGCCATGAATCCCAAATCGTCCATAATTATTAGTGCAAACGCTATGAGTGGAGCAACACCGATTAGAGAAAAATCCCAAATTTCGATCGTGAATACCCAAAGAGAGCCCGCAAAAAAACAAAGAAGCTCTCCATGTGTCGAAGACACCGTGTTTGGTGTAATCGTGATGTCCAGTTGAAACGGTGACGACGCTCGGGCTTACATCACCAGGAATTAATAGTTTTTATAAATTCTTTATTCTCAATTACTACCCTCTGACTGGACACTGTCGACCAGAGCTCGATTGTCAAGCATCATGGAGAATGAGTTCATGACGTTTGAACGAGAACGACTTTGGCCTCAAGTGTTTACATTGATACAATCTGAATCTAGGTCATGCTTTTTCAGCAAGGACATTGGCACTGCTCACCATAATCTCAATAGATACATAGACGTGACACCATATGATAGGAATCGCGTCAAGCTCAAACGTATCGACGATGACTATATTAATGCTAGCCACATTGAGGTCCCCGAAGCCAGCAGAAAATATATATTGACACAAGGACCTTTATACAGCACAATATCACATTTTTGGCTTATGGTGTGGGAACAAAATTCGCGTACTATTGTCATGCTGAATCGTTTAATTGAAAACGAGATGAACAAATGTCATCAGTATTGGCCTGAGGGTAAAAATTCAGAGCTGACCTTGAGCGATGTCCAGCTTGTTGTCAAATTTAAATCAAGCAAACTTTTTAGAAATCATATCATACGAGATCTTGTACTGACCGATGAAGTGTCCGGCGAATCACGCACTATAAAACAATTCCATTTTACTGCGTGGCCTGATTTTGGACAGCCAGATTCACCGTTATCATTCCTTAGACTGTTGAACGCAGTTAAAAGTTCAGGTGGCTTAGAAAAATATGGACCAGCGATCATACATTGTTCGGCAGGCATTGGACGCTCTGGAACATTTTGCCTAATTGACTCTGTTTTGGTTATGATAGAGAAAACCGGCTCAACGTCTGGTATAGACATTAGAAAGATACTCGTTAGCATGAGAGAATATCGCATGGGCCTTATCCAGACTCCAGAGCAGTTGAGATTCTCTTACATGGCCATATTGACAGCCGCCAATCAGCTCAGGTCACTACCATTAGGAGATGATCTATCTGAAACTGTCCTCGATGATGAAACCGAGAGCAGTCCACTCATCAACGATGTAAAATCCTCCGTTGACAGCGACAATCAACCGAACCAGACAATGGCCATCACCACTGCTGGTTCTACAGTACTTTTACAAAGGAAACGTGAGCGTGATTTACGTAATCAGCGCATCGCCGAAAAGACCAAAAGGATCCAAGAAACAATGAAGTTACATGAAGCAAACCGAGAGAAATGGAAGTTTCCACAAGTACCCAAAGTTGGCCTTGTCACATGTGGCGTGGCTGTTTTCGTGTGCCTCTATTACCTTGCTTTCAACGCGAGTAGATAAATTGTGGAAAGTCATGTGACAATTTTGAGTAGAATGTGAGTGTAGATATCTTTATTCGTGCGCTAGTCTACCGATGATTGTGTCTTCATCTCATTATTAGCGATGCTCGAGTATATAATTGCCTAAAAATGTTAGCGGATCCTCAGGTCTCTCTTTAGCAAGAGCGGTCAATGCGTCGTGTAATATTGGCACCACCGTTGAGTCCAAATACTGTCGTGTTGGTATAGCTGCTTTGTTGTTGACGGGTGCTGTCACCTCTTGAGTCATCGGCTCTTCGGCTTCTTCAATTACAGGCTTGACCTCAGGTTCGGCAACAGCTGGTGCCGCGGTGACCGCCTCTGCCGGTTTTTCTTCCTCGACAGTTTCTTCTTTAGAAGCGGAAACAGCTTCTTGAGTCGTTGGTTCTTTGGTCTCTTGAGTCATTGGTTCTTCGGTATCTTGGACCATCGGTTCTTCGGTGTCTTGAATCATCGGTTCTTCAGTCTCTTCAGTTGTCGGCTTGATCTCCGGTTCGACAACAGTCCGTGACGCGACCTCGGCAACTGCCTCAGCCGGTTTCTCTTCTTCGACAGTCTCTTCTTTAGAAGTGGAAACAGCTTCTTGAGTCATTGGCTCTTCGGTTTCTGATTTTACTTGAGGTTCGACAACAGATGGTTCTGTGGCGGCTGGCTCTTCAGGAAGAGGCGCAGTTGACTCTTCCTTGGCTACCTCAGAGACACTCTCTTGTTGTTCAGTGGACATTTTTGGTTTTGGACTTGCTAGATTTTGAGTAAGAATATTCCGATCAAGATCTTTTTTGGGTGACGTTTAATAGTGAATTTAGGGTTTTTTTATTAAGGGTCTCTTTTACATAACGTTGACAACTCGGCCGTTGTATCGATTATGGCTCGCATGCGCAGTGCGTACCCGCGCAGCTTAAACTTTCTCTGCGCAGGAAAAATTTGAGCAGGGATTGCAAAAGGGCGTAATGTGTTGGACAATCGAACTAATTTTTACGGGCTCGCGTTCGGGAGATGCGCCAACTATTGGGTTCTTCGTATTTGTTGTACAGGGGTTCGAGCCTGAGACGCTTCTTATTGCGACTCAATTTTGTTGGATCAGCCAGTGTGAAGAAGCTTGGAGCAAATTCAGCCAACCATCGGGGATCAATTGTGGTCACCTCACGCATGTACTCTTTGGTTGTAAGGACGAGCTCGTGATAAACCACCCACTCAGGTTGATGATTGAATAATGATGATGAAGGATGGATATAAACAACTTGTCCATCAACTGCGGCGCGATAACCTTCTTGAGGGTCCTTTTTGGCTGCATTACGAAAGAATCCACTACAGATAGCTTTCTGAATTCGAGCGGTGGCTCTTCCACACGAGACAACATCGAGTTTGTGCCTGTCCATGATACTAAGAAGCTGCTTACGTACGTCGAGAGCTCGTTTGAGGCTTCTGTGTTGGACGAAGTTTTCAAAACACCACGACGATGAAAATTTGTTATTCTTCCATGCATTAAATACCGCTAATAGTGTCAGATGATCGCCTTCGGGTTGATTAAAACGAGCCTTCTTAGAATCGGCTAAAGCTTGTTGCTCTTTGGGGCGATACCAAATGTTTTGTACTGATAGCATTGACACGATTGTCAGAAGCTCCTCAGAGCATCCTAGATCGACGGACATAATCAGCATCTTTGATTGGTTCGGTTCGAGCGGGAACTCGGCCATCCTTCGACCGAGACGAGTCAACAGGCCCTCTTCGTCCAAAGCTCCAAGATAGAATAATGAGTCAAGAGCGGCATAAAGTGATTCAGCAGGTGGTTTGTCCATGAAGTCGAAATTAAGCAAATCATTTATGCCCATAGCTTTTAATTGAAGTGCTGTTGCTGCCAAGTTGGTACGCTGAATTTCGGGCACAGGCGTGGCGAGCATTTCTTCAGCAAATGCTCTTTCTGTATATAATCGAAAACACTGGCCAGGACCTGTACGACCTGCGCGACCAGCTCTTTGTTTAGCTTGAGCTTGAGATATTGGCGTGACAACCAGAGAATCCATACCTGTTTTGGGATTGTATACTTTTTGTTTCACAAAACCAGGATCAATCACATAGTAAATGCCATCAATTGTCAGGGATGTTTCAGCAATATTGGTCGCAATAACAACTTTTCGCGATCCTGGAGGTGTTGGTTCGAATATTTTCGTTTGCATTTCACTCGGCAAAGCCGAATAGACGGGCAGTATAATCAATTCGGGCGCTTCCGGTCCGAGGGCCTTCATTCTCTCGAATAAAGTCTCGCAAGCGGTGTCAATCTCTTCTTGACCTGTCAAAAACAATAAAATATCACCAGGCGGTTCACTAAGATGTATTTGAAGTACACAAGTCATAGATGCGTCTAAATAGTCAGTCTCTGGCTCTTTCAGGTAGTTGATTCGAACAGGATACGTGCGACCCGGTATTCTAAACATTGGAGCTCCAAGAAAGTACTCTGAGAATTTGACTTGATCCAGAGTTGCTGACGTAACTATAAGCTTGAGATCTTTGCGTTTACTAACAGCGGCCTTGAGCAGACCAAATAAGACATCCGTATGAATGGTACGCTCGTGGGCTTCGTCTAAAACTATTACTGAATAGTTGGCTAAGTCTTGGTCGAGTAAACATTCACGCAACAGCATACCATCAGTCATGTATTTGATTTCTGTTTCGGAACTCGTACAATCTTCGAAACGAATTGTGTAACCTACTTGGTCACCTAAACGGCAACCGTACTCTTCAGCAACGCGTTTAGCAACAGACATGGCAGCAACACGACGTGGCTGAGTGCATCCGATCATTTTCCCTTTACTGATATAACGGCGCCTTCCTCTCGAATCTGTTACTTGGGCTAGATACTGAGTCATTTGTGTGGTCTTTCCAGAGCCCGTTTCTCCAATCACAACTAAAACTCTATTGTCTTTGACCGCTTGTAAAAACTCGTCTTTGAATTTGTAAATTGGCAGACTCTCACGTTGTTCTTGGATGGTCAATTCAGTTTTTTTGCCTAAAGATGTTGAATGCTTTGCTATTGCTCTCTTCCATTCAGGTAGATCTTGTGCGCGACCAAATGACGATGTCACCACTATTTCTTTACTTTTAGGCGCAGGATCCATCCAATCTTGACCTAACGTTGAAGAGCCATTATTAGCTTGTTGTTGCTGTTGCTGACGCAATTCACGTGCCTCTTTGGCGCGTGCAGCTCGTGTCGTGGCGGCTTTTGATAACGAACCGTCGGGATTCTTCACTAACATTACAGGTTCCATTTCCATCGAACTAAAACCACCGACGGAGCGTAAAAAAGGTGCACCTTCACCAACAAGCTCAATATCGATATCCTCGTCGTCATCATTTTCTTCTTCAGGTAACAATCCCAGACCTTTTTGTTCGATTGCACAGGCTGCTTTCATTTGTTTGAGCTCCCATCTTTCAGGAGATGATATACGGCGTCGTATGCTTGATCGGCTTTCTTTTTCTCGATCAATATCGACTTGAACTTCGGTGTCTTGAAAATTGTATTTTAATATACTTAGTTCTTTATCGTCTTCTTTCGAGTGATAATTATGTCTTGGTGGCGATGGGCGATGTTTTGGCAATTCGACAGGTCTTTTCATCGTTTTGATTATACGATGGAGACTTTGGACGAGCCTTTCGTCGAATCCGGCTTCACTCTCATCGAGGGCTTGCTTGAATTCATCGTAGCCGCTGTGCAAATCATACAAATGAATGATGTATTCTGCAAGATCCTTGTCTTTGGGTTCGTTGAAATTACCAAGCTCTGCGCAAATCCTCGATACCAGAGACAAACTCTGGAGTTTTTCTAGAGCTTCCATAATAGATTATATCCTAAATCGTTCTATTCAAAAATGAATCGTCGCTCGAGTCACGCCAAGAACCCACTGACTGAGGTGATACATTCGCAAATCAACGCCTTCATGACATGAAATGGTCCATGCGCAGAAAATAAATAAATGCGTCTGTGTGGAACAGCTGATCATCGTAAATAAAGCCGGCTTGTGTGTTCGATGGCGTCAAATTATTTGGTGTTGAGTAATTAATACAAGAGATCAAGGATGTAAGACTCTTTGATGTTCAATATATTGTCTGTAGATTACTCACTCAAATAGCATTCACGATGGACCAGCAAAGCATTTTAGAAACCTTTTTCTACATGCTCGGACAGTTTGCTTTCGATCGTGCCAAGATGTTTGTGGAGAACAAAAAGGAATTTATTCATAAGTTGATGCCTGGCACCGGATTCCAATCGACCTTTGTTGCTATGCTGACATCATTTGCTCACTTGGCTGAGGCCGAAAAGTATTATCACAATCATCCAATCTTTGCTCCTTCACCCAATTCATTTCTAGCTTCTCGTAATTTTATGCGCCGTGAAAAAAGTCTTAAGGAAACGTACGAAGACATTCGAGCCGATTTTAAGCGCATCGAATTAAAAGCAAAGCAAGAGCACTCACTTTTGAATGCTACTCAAACAACCTCTAATCAAAAGACTATTGCCACTGCTGAAAGTACTAAATTCAATGAAATATCTAGTCCATCGAAACGATCCAGTTTGCCTCAATTTTCTTGGTTTTCCAAGAAACAATCACAATCTACTCAACGTTCGTCTTTCGTATCCAGACGATTGTTTCACGAACCATCGTCGTCTTCTTCCTCAACATCAACATCAACATCAACATCAACACCAGCACAAGCGCAAAAGCCAACCGATTGTGGTGGCTCAACTCAAGTAGTTTGCGATATTCCTATATCAGTCACAAGCCCCGACTTGAATGCTGATCACTCCATCGACAGTCCTAAAAAGAGCATGATTCGTACCAAAAATGGCCAATCTTCGCCTGTGCCAGCTTCCATCCCGACATCACTGTCAAGTTCTAATCAACCTTCGGGTGTTGTGTCTCCGAAAGATATCAGTGACGAGCTTATGGCGCATTTTTGTGAGCAATTACAGTATTTCACTCAAGCTCGTCTCGATCTCATAGACATCTATGAGAAATTGTGTGAGTTGGCTGGGAAAAAGCATATTCATTTCGATGGAGTTTCATTCCAACTATCAATGGTGTGTCGACAATATCAGAAATACTTTCATCATCCTCTGTTAGCGCCAATCAAAGAAGGTATGACGATTGAATGTGAGTTACTCATGACACTGATTCGTGCATCGATTGACATTCAACATTGGCGATTCTTGACTTCAGTGTTCGATTTGCAAGAAGCTCAGGCAAAACTCAACTACTGGGCTTCGAACACATTCAACAAAGAGACATCGAAGCGTAGATTTAATTTGAAGCCTCAGTCGGCACCGCGACTCTACGATTGGCTGTGTCGATACAAAGAATTTCTCACCTCAAAATTTACGCTTTACTTTCATTCAACATTGGTTGAAAATTTACCCTCCAATTTAGTCAAGAGCACATCATCCAAATTGACGATTGATTTTCATGCCCGATTGGTGTCGTTTCAGAAAAAGATCGATGCAACATTCGCCACAATGTTGTTCGATGTTTCCAAAGTGAGAGAGTACCGTGGACAAGGCTATCATTTGCCATCAGAGCGACATAAACAATTGAAAGGAAAGTTTACATTGCAGCCAATGTTTGTAATACCGAACGATGCACGATCTAAACTTGAAGGTCTACAAGCTGAGCTCTATATGACTGTAGCAGCGCAAGCTCAGGCGCTCGAGGACGGCTACTTTCAAATGTATGACCCAATCAAAAAGATAACTTATTTCCTAACAAAACCGGACGTTCATGTTGTATTTGTGATCATTGCTGAGGGTCAGAAAGCTGATCGTGAAGTGGCAATCAAGACTTTCATGTTGGACATTTCAAGCCAAGTGAGCGGTAACAAAGTTATCATGGCTTTAAACAATTCACAGATGAAACAATCGCCCTCGTGGTAGTTATTGACACTGCCGGCGCACGTCCTGTTGTTGTTGTTGTCGTCAATAATAAACACACAATAATTTATGAATGAAGTACTTGTTGTTCATAAGGGAGCCTTGAGTCGCTTGTTTTTTGTTTGTTTTTCCAAGCTAAAGGGCAATGTTTAGATTGCGCACGCGCTCAATCAACTACTGTAGACGAAGCGAGACGAACGTGCAGCATTTGATAAAACGCAACTGAAACAACTGACACTTGCAACTGTTACCTGAGCTTCATGAGCCACACCGTATTAGTTAGTGTCATTGACGCTGTCATAAGAGAGTTCAATGCTGGCTCTTATTCAGTACTAAATCGGCTTCGTCTAGACATCTGGCTGGCCAGGCTTACTTGCACGCACTGGCGCCAGTGCCCACAAGCACAAGCAAAAGCACACAGACTCACAACGTGACAGAGCCAGTGTCAGTGGCAGCATAGCAAGTGTGTGCATGTGTAGCTTGACAGATTGAGCTTGCTCACTCTCTGTTTGTTGGTTGGTTACATTTTTGCCGTTCGCGTTTTGTACGTGTTGTTCGGTTACATGCGTGCAGCGCATGTGTAAGTGTGCGCACACACGTTGAGCAGCTTGACGTGAGCTTGACATGAGTGATTGAGTGAGGCCAATCTACAAATGCACCTTATCGTTTGAATAGCAAACTACAAGAGGCAAGCATTTTGTACATCAATCACGCTGTGTGCATGTATATTAATGTTGAAACGATGTGAGGAGGTTCATGATCAATTGGACATCATCGACAAACAAAGCGAATATCATCGTCGGCGGACAATCGATTGATGAAATTGTACGCACACATATTGTCGATAGTAACTTGGAATTTGTTATCGTTCACGTTGACAATTGAAAGTGATTTGATTTTAACGAGCCGCACACGAGTTCATATTGTTCATTTTTCATTCATTTTATCATCAGTGAAGAACAAAGCACCACGGATCGTGTGATGCACACAGACACACAAACCAGCAACTAACATACACAGACACACACTAAAGGTAAGAACAAACAACAAACAACGAATAACGACAAACAAACAAACAATGCAACAACACGGCATTTTCGTTAGCTGTAAATCGTGAGCTAGCTGTGAGATAGCTCACGAAGCAGACAAACTAAATAAGTGTCGAGCGTAACATATTGACTTTCATCGTGTGAGTCAAACTAAGCGTCGAAACGAAACACTCAACTCGAATTCGAATGGTGGCGCATATCACGAGACAGACAGACAGACAGACAGACAGACAGACACACAGACACACACACATACACAATTTGTAATAATCATTAAGCTCCGATTGCTGTGTTGTGCTAACACGGGTCGTGAACGTCATATTGCATTACTCGTTACTTGGCCAGCTGTCCAGCTGAATCAGTCGCGTTGTTGTTTGCTACTGCTATCAATAGTCGATTTATTAGCATATTGTTACGTCATCGTAACAATAACTTAAGCGATATTGTCGAATGTGAAGTAAAATTGTGTTACAAAGACATGGAGAGATAATTACACTGACTCACGCTCATAAGCACATGCACATGCATAGACAAATGTATCAAGACTGGCCTGATATTTTTTTATTTACTGATCGATATTACTATCAACACAATATCGATATCAGCGAGCAGTTAGAGTGAAAAGCAGCAGCGGTAGCAGCATCGAACAGTAAGCTTAGGAAATAATTCGAGATCATCGAATCGAATAAAGTGGCATCGTCGTCGTCAAAAATTAAAAAGATACTCTCTATATTTAGACTGCACGTTAGCTGTACGTCAATGGTGCGCTCAAGTGAGCGCACTGCATTGTATCCACACTCACAAGCAATTACATGAGTTATAATCGGGAGATCTGACTCTGACGAGATCATATATTGCGAATGTGCGAATCATTCTGTGTCAAATTGATCAATTTTTCAATATCACAACAACTTAAATAACTAATAATTAATCAGCATCAATTATCTCACGATTGACGATTGACGATTGACGACCAATTGAACGCAATCACGTCTGCAATTGCAGTATCACCACAACACAACAGAAAGCCTCCGGATGGAACGCTAGCGCGTATAACCATAGATTCAATTGGAATAGTTATGGCAATCACAAATGACACGCGCTCAATTATTGGCCATCGTAACACTAAACACTTACAACAACAATTACACCAACACCGTCGTCAACAGGCCGCAAATCAAGCAACAGAGCAACACATCAAGCATGTGTCGAGAGCATCGGGCACTCGAGTCACGAATGGCCGCTACCCACAAGCGATGCGTGTGTCGCGTCGATTGTTGGCCACAGTGATCGTTTTGTCGATAGCTGCACACGGAGTTTCATTAACAACATGTAAGTCTATATTCACTCACACTTACACTTACACTAATTCGAACGTTCACATTTGTCTGTCCGATCCTGTTTGATGCATCTCGATCTGCATCATGGCATCTGTCACTCACTAATCGCTTTCTCACCCACTAATCACTACCTTCACTAATCTTCTCACGCTATCAACTCACTCTATTCCTACTCGTGCACTACTACTCGTACTGCTATTGTATGTGTCACTAAAAATTTTAACAACAATAGCCTCGTGGTTGTCGCCAATTCGACAAACACAAACACAAGCATCGAGATTGACGGACGACACTCAAGAGCAGCCCAAGCTGCATTACTTGGGTCGTGCTCGACTGACTCCGGGCCAATTGAACGCTCTCAATGAACACACCGACAACAATCTATTGTTTGTGGCTCGACACTCTGATCAGCAGCAATCACAACGCAATCAATTTGACGATGACAATTCTAACGATGATGATTTTGGATTGATCAACATCAATCCAGATTCTGATTCGGTGGTCACCGATCAGATTGAGTCTGAGTCAGAGTCAAAGCCCGAGATTGAGTCCGATTACAATGAGAGACGACGATACAAACAGAGTGATTATGACAATGGGAACGATTTTGACGAACAACAGGCATTCCAAGATCAAGCTGCTCGTTCTGACGACGATAGCGGCGGCGGCAGTGAACGACGTCGTGTGATGTCACGCGCTTGGGATGCATTGTTAGCGTCATTGCAACCCGTGAATGATAAGCAATTAGTGTCGACACCGAACGGACAGCAGCAACAACAACAATCTGCGCTATCACAATCTAATTCTCCGGCTAATTTTCGAACTTTATATTCAAGTCATCGCTCACTAGCTGACTCTAACACTAACGATGTCATAACCGATGACGACAACCAAACGAACAGCAACAATGTCATCGTTGACAAAGATAATGATAATACTAATGACACCGCAAGTGAGGACATTGAAACTAATCCTGTGAGCATCGTTTCTCCGATTGTTACGTCGATGACGACCACCACGACGACGACCCAATCGAATGACTCAACAACAGCAATTCCAGCGGCAGTGTTGGCACAAGCAAACACCGAACATGGTCAAACGTTCACTTCCGATCGGCACGCTGACGACGACAAATTGGAATCATCAAAGCGAGACTCGATTATGTCGACAGCGTCAATTTGGTGGCGACATCCGTTTAATTATTTGAGCAGTTTGTTGGGTCACGAAACGGCAACCAAATCGGCAGCTGAACAACAGAACACGACTACGACTACGAACACAACACCGGCACCCACAACAACGACGAGTGCGTCGAGCACCACTTTGGCGCCAATTGTGCAATCACCAGCACAACCACAACTTGGATGGATCGACACAATTCGATCGTATTTGGGTATCAATCAGAAGCGCGCTGAAGGACAGAAAGAGCTCGAAGAAGAAGACAATTTGGGCAAGCAAGAGCGCGAAGCAGAGTTGGCGTTGGCCGCTTCTTTGTCTCAAAATCAAAATCAAAATCAAAATCAACATCAATCGAATCAATTGGCGAGCTCGGTGAGGAATCAACAACAACAACAGGAGCAACAACAAAAAGGCGCGCACAAGTCGGCGGCGAGCGGACCAGCGACGGTGTCGTCGTCGTCGTCGATTGTTCGTGAGATCAATTTGAATCGCGACGACGCCGGATTGTCGACCAATCGATTGAGTGCACGCACCACCAACAGCAACATCAATGGAATCATCAATGACGACGACGACGACGATGACGACGTCAACAGCGATGTCATTGCACACACCGGCAGCAACTTGAATTCAGAGGCGGACAACCTGAAGGCTGCTCGCCAGAATCTGTTGTCTTACTTGATGTCAAGCTTGCCGCAAGCGCACAATGCACTATTTGATTCTGAATCGAGCGAACGTCAAGACAACACTGTAGCTGCAATGTTGCGTCGTTCAAGTTTGAGCGCGAACCTGATCGAATCGTACACTGATTCGCCCTTGATTCATTCGCACTATTCGCAAGCAGCACGCGCTCGTTCTTACGGCGCACCTTTGGTCGCTTTGTCCGGCAACAGTGGGCCGTTCATGCAACCTGTTGTCGGCGATCACAACGGCGGCTCACAACGTGCGCCCGTCAATGATTTGTATTTCATTGTTTTGGTGGTCGGTTTCAGTGCAATGACAGTGGCCGTTGTGTTGTCGGCCGGTTTGTTTGCTTATCGAGCACAAACGACACGCAAGAGTGTGTCCGACGTCGACTATCCGACTTACGGTGTTGTTGGGCCCAGTTTGAACTCGAAACCGGGCGCGGGCATGTGTCTGGGCGGCGCCTCTATCATGGGCACCAAATCGGCAAAATCCTCAGTGACAGGTGCCGGCAGCACACGCTCATTGGCAGATTTAGTGTCGCCGTGTGGCTCATTGAAAGCCTCACAATTGGGAGGTTCCATTGATCAATTGTCGGGCGGCATGAATTGCGGGGCTGCACAACAGCGCGTTATTGTCAGTAACAGCAACAACAACAACGGCAACGCCAATGCGAGCAACAATTCCAATCAATTGCAACAACAACAACAAACAGACAAACAACAGAGTAATCAGAATGCGGCTCGCATGTATCATTATCATCACCAGAAGCAACAAATGATTACATCAGACAAAGCCAGTGCAGCTCGGCACACGTCGGCGTCCGATTGTGACTCGGACGACAACAACGACGACGGTGCGTACACTGTGTACGAGTGTCCCGGTTTGGCATCGACACACGAAATGGAAGTGAAAAATCCACTCTTTCTAGACGATCTAACGCCAGTCAGCTCGCCAGCAATCAAGCAATGATTCCGATCATCCATGATTCCAACATACACACACAGACAAACACACACACACGACTTCCGACATACACACACAGATGCTCTCTATTGAATTGAACTATTGAAATATCGTTATTATTATAATTAACTCAGTATGTAATCAATCAACTGAACGATGCCGAAAACGAGAAAGCAAACATTGCACCTGTGCTTTATTGAATTCAACAATAGCAACAACAACAACAAAAACACGCCACGCCACAACAGAAACAAAAACAATTATAGAAGAAAAGAACTGCTCGCTCGCCATCTCTCAATCTCAATCTCGCTGCTTGTTGTTATAAGCAAATTTTAAAGAAGAAGAAAGTATAAAAGAAAAACAGCACACAAAAGACTGAAATTAGCTGTTGTTAATCGCATATCAAAACATGCACACAAATGCATTAATTAGAATAATTTGTCGCTTTTCCCGAAACATTACACACGCGACACAACTTTTCTTTACAACAACAAGTGTTGTATAGAAAAAAAAATGTCAATATCCATGATAATCCAATAACAGTTGATCCAATGATAAGCATATGAGATCGTGTATTGTGAACAAACAAAAGACGCACTCAGAATGAACAAGAACAAGAAGAATAAGAAGAAAGGAAGAAAGAAAAAGAAGACCACCAGCAGCGCCAACAACAAGTGCAGCGTCGTCAACAAAATAAACAACAAAAATCGTATCCACCAGGATCGTTAATTATGTTTATCATTATTATATTGTCATGTATATAATTATTGATAAACGGATCCGACATATATAGAGCGCTACCTTGCTTCCCCCTTCCATTGATCATTAAATTCATTGATTGATCATGCTCTTGATTGATCGTTCGCTTTGATATTTTGCAATGATTCTCACTGTCACTGTCTCGATCGACACATAACTAATTAATAATTGAATTGAACTGATGAGTAAGTGAGTAGACTGTGACTTGTTGGAAGATTTAATTTCTCTTTTAACTTTATTGACTTTATAACGGCGGCGGCGGCGGCGGCGGCAATATTTTAGATTAACAAACGGCTGGATTTTGAGTTGAGAATGTCAATCAAAATCGTTGAATGACATTCGAATGTCCGGCCACTTGATGTTTGTTGATGTACGCGCACGACCAGTGAATCAGACGACAATTAAACGATCGATTACAGTACAATCGATTTATTAGATGAGATGAGATGAGGTGTCATCGGAATAGAATTAAGATAATTAGACATTAGTTTGTGTTTGATTGATCGAAGGACAACATACATTGAGAGCGAGATACTTACATGCTAAATAATGATGCATAGCTAAAGAATGTTGATATGCAGCGGCGGCTGCTGCGGCCACATTGTGATTGGGCGTCGGATGCTGATGATGATGATTATGTCCTTGATGATGAAACGAGTGTACACTGTTTGGTTTCTCTAAAGCCGGTCGCTTAGATAACGGAAAAAGACCAGGGAATGGCTGAGCAATGGAGCAACAATAACAATTGAGTGAACAACACACAGTTAGTAATTACAGTTTGCTTTTGCTCATTGTTTTCATCTTCGATCGATTGGCTGTCTTGGTGGCCGTCTTTAGTTCGGTGATTTAGTTCGGTTCGGTTCGATTCGATTCGATTCGATTCTTTCGACTCAATGATTATGTCATGTCCATGGCTAATAAGCTATGGACATGACATAATGAATGCACTCACAAGCGAGCTCTAAGATAAAATAAACGATCAATGCAATGAGAAAGACACTTGTTATCAATGAACGTGGTTGTCGAATTGGGTGCATGTTTCTGTTGTTATTATTAGTCAGTGCTCAAAGTGCAGTATGCAGTCAAAGCGTCTTGGCGTTCAATCAGAGCCTTGTTTGTGTTAAAGCAAGCAATGGCGGCATATGGCAATGCTGCTGCTGCTGCTGCTGCTGCTGATGTTTTAGTTTGTTCGCCTTAGGTTGTTATAATAAAGAGCCTTGTTTTGCCGTTAAAGTGCACAGTTAGTTGTTCAAAGCAAAAGAACGCACGAGCAACAGAAGCGAGCAGCTTGTACAATTTGTGCACTTTGTGGAAACAAATCAATTAGAACAAACAAGAGAAAATACAATTAATTAATTGTCATCAGCGTGGTTACTATGAGCAACGACAAGTTGCAAGTCGTAAGTTGCAACAGTGAAGTGAAGTTAACCTCCGCGCTTGCATTTGCACTTGCACTGACATTGCATCGCCAGTCAGACAAACATGTAACATGAGCCCTTTCTTTTTCTGTTCGTGAGCTCTTTTTCTAGTTCTTTTTACATTCAATGGACGAGCCAAGCAAAAAATAGCTCGGTTCGTTGTCTGGCCTGGCCAAATACACAACACAATACTTTGCTGCTCTGAACATACAAAGTTTGTACAAAGCAGCAGTTAAGTGCATTGCCAGACGTGCATCACCTTATTCCCCCGTAATAGTCGTCGTCGCTGTAACCTTTGTTTGTCTGTCACACGTGTTAGTAGCAAGCTTGTTGTTGTTATCGGTGTGTGATCGTCGTGAGCTAACGAGGCTGGCCCCTTCTTGTATCTATCATCGTTCATCATCGCGCACAGCTCAGGGTCGCTCTCGTTGTCGTTGTGCACATTCAGTCAGGACGCTATTATTATTGTCTGACGCTTCAACTTGTGATTATTTTTTTCCAACAAATTCGATTCGCGTACATCCAAAAGTGCCGACTGCTGCCGCTGCCACTAGAAATGTGTATCATTATTATTATTATTATTATGAGCAGGCAATATTATTATGTACGTGTGTCATTCAATTGTTGTTTACATTGGAACAACAACAACAATCATCTTGTCTCAACAAAACTTCAAGCAAAGCAACAAGCAAGCAAACTGAACCATTCGATTCGCTAATCACAGACACACAGACATACAGTTCAAAGTTTGTAACTTGCTCTCATTGTTATTGTCATTACGAAAATGAGCATTCAATTCAAATGAGCGAGTCAGAAGTAAAGACTTTAAGAATTGAGCAATCGACATCCGATTTAACTTGCTGCTTCGACATTCGATGGATTGCGTGTGCAATCCATCGAAATGAGACAGAAAGAAGATGATGTTGTTTTCATTCATTAAATGTTTCCATGTTGAATTCTAAAACGCAAGACACTCAAACAATTAAAATGAAATCAGGAAATGAACCTTAGCTTCGATATTATTATTCGATTTTTAACACAAGCATAGAGCAGTAATAAAACAGTTACATAACATTCTTGCTTGTGTGCTTGTGTGCTTGTTCACTCGCTCGCTTGCTTATGATGATTGCCGCTTGTGATGACAGTGTGTTGTTGCAAATATCTTACAATGGCAAACAAACAGACAAACGACGAGAACAAGACTGTCAGACGTCACAATGGTCTCTTACAATTGATCCATGCTCATTCTGTGCTCATGATTTGATTGCTAATATTATGGTTGTTGTTGTTGTTGTTGTTGTTACAATTACAATTGTGGTGCCAATCAAAAGCGTTGCAATTTGGTTAAGCAAATCGTGATAGCAAGCGAACATAAATTTAGTTCGTTTTGTGCTTGTTTTTCATGCAAACGTAACAGAACAATGTTCGTTGTGCGTGTGTGCGTGTGTGCGTGTGTGCGTGTGTGCGTGTGTGCGTGTGTGCG
>JAIFTH010000286.1:0-36959 GCA_019968535.1 Fragariocoptes setiger
GCTAAAACCCAGAGACATCTGTTTTTGATTGCGTGCTCATCCGAGACACCCTTTATGAGAACTTGCAGAAAACAGAATGAAGCTGAAATTTGATCACTGTTCTGACCCATAATTATTTACATCAAAACTAGAGTATTAATGAGCAAGTGCTTAGTGTTGTTGATCAAGTCTAATGAGAATTGTAGCCAATCAAATGGATATCCTGGCTGATTGAATGGATATCTGAGCTGAATAAAGGGAAAGTCCAAGATCAATTGATTCGCGGTCTCGGTCTACAATCATCAACCGACCATAGAGTCAAGTATGTTTAATAATCAGTGATGCATCTAACGATTGAGCTCGTATGTTCGGTTAAACTTTACTGAATTGAAATTACTCATCGTAATTGGTTTTATTCGTTTGAATTAAAATTTTGGACACATAATCAATAATAATCAATTCAAGCTGTTACAAGCGGCACAGGCATGATACTGATATAATAATAATAATCGCTGGATTTTCTGCATTCTTTTTTTCTTTTCTACATACATCAAGTGGACGTAGAAATAATAACAACTGTTTTTCTAACTTTGTTTGATCATGTCCATGAAGTCTTTAGGCAACGGCGCCGGCGGAATCGAGAACACGATAAATATTCCTATAGCCACGAATACTATAGCTACAAGTGCGATGCGTAACATAAGCTCTTCGCTGCGCGTTTTGATCAACAATGACACGCTGTTATCGAGACACTTGTATGTGGTGTCGGCGGTGCCATCTTCGTCGTCGTCTCGGTCGGCATCGTCATCGACATCGTCGTCGTCTTCGTCGTGCTCACCAACGGCGGACGTGTTTAATTTAGTTCTATCGTCGTCCTCATCTTCGTTGTCTTCATCGTCGTTAGGCAAATTCTGAAACTTGATCTTGTTACGACCCAAATGATTGGCGGCCGCTCGCATGGCACTATGAGCGGCCGCCAATTTGGTAGCGCCACCGGTAGCTTTGGCCACCAGTGAGCTAGTTAGGAAGCTACGATCTTTGGCCTCATCACGTCGCGATATAACAGCAGTTTTTTGGGCCTCGTCATCCATAATAGACGAGCTCAATTTGTTGTCGACACCTTGTTGTTGACGCGACGAATCGCTTTGATTAGCGCCTTTGCTAGTTACCATTTGGCTCAACGATTGCTTGTTGCCTGAATGTTCGTCACGCTCGTCAATTGTAAACAAGCGTTGCTGAGACACAGCATACGCAGACTCTATATCAGTATCAACAGCAATATGAGTAGATGTGGTAGCTACTGTTAAGGCTGACGCTAAACTGCTCTCTCGATCAGTACTAGCGGTGTCGGCGCCAGAATTTTTCGTAACAGCACCGCTGTATTTCATTTCAAACACGTTCTTGTCATCTTTGCGCGCTTGAGTATCGAATCTTGTCCAGAACGTGGTTCTAATAAGCTGTTTGTGATAATTGTATAGAATTTTTATTGTTGTTAGTCTTCTATATATTCGCAATGTAATATGAATGTTTGAAAAGATTTAACTGAATGAAATAACTTTACTTACTCGATAGGCTGGTGGCGGACGTGTAAAGTAAGAGATGATCAAAGTCGATAGTGTTGTTACGCAGAACAAAAAGAATGCATAATACATGTAATGGACATTCTTGAGTACCCATGGTCTCTCATCTTTAGCGCCGCCGCAAGACGGTTCACGATACATGAACGACAATGTCAAACGTAACACGCCAAGCGAGAAACCGATCATCAGCGACCAGAAGGCACCTGGTTCGTTTGTACGATGCCACAATATAGCGCAACAATATACGGCCGCTATTGGAGGCGCAAATAATGCAGCCACAGCTTGTATGTAGATAAACAGCTGTCCACCTTGCATTTCTTGAATGACAGGTATCCACAATAAGCTAGCAATCACCAAAACAAATACAAAAGTACGGCCTGCGATGACCAACTCTTTTTCAGTTGATTTTTTCCTAATTAAAGGCCACAAATCACACGAGAATAGGGCGCTTGCACTGTTGAACACGTTAGCTAAATCACCCACTTATGGCCCATAGGCAATGAAAAAATGTTAGTAAATGATTTGCATATGATTGGAATTATTTCTAAATGGATTGGATGAAACTTACTTAGAGCAGCAGTCATAGCTGCACACATCATTCCTCTGGCGCCCACTGGAAGTAGTTCAAGAACTAAACGTGGATAGGCGGTATTGGTGCAACTCACAGAGCTCTGACAATAATTCTGGCACTCTGTATCAGAGAATTTATATCATGGTATATCGAGATTAGCCGATCAGTTTGAATTGATGGTCGTTCTGAATGCAGCAAGATTGTCATTGAATATTGACTCACCTATTGGATCGATGCATCCAACTTCGTCAGTGTATAAACAACGACTAATCATTCCGGGAATCACCATAAAGAACATGGGCAAGATCTTGAGATAGCCAGCGAATACGGCCGAACCTTGGACGTGCGCCAACGAGCGAGCCGAGAGGAAACGTTGTACCATCATTTGATCGGCGGCCCAATACCAGATAGACGCTGGTGTTTGGCCCAAGATGAAACCAAGCCATGGCTATTTATTTTTTATCGGCAGAATAAATGTTCGATTCAGTTTGATTTAAATTTTTTAATAGTTGATAGGTAACATGACCATAAATTCATCATGAAGTTATCAAACTCACCATATCATGATCGTCCCAACTACGTAACATCTGAAACGCATGTGGATTAGGCTGAGCACAGTGTGTTAGATTAGCCTAATTAGATCGGGAAGAATTTCAATGCAAACCGTCAGACATCACAAATTTATGCATTCAAAGATATGTAAGTGTTTAATAAGATATGAGTGTGACAGCGCTCCTAACTTAGTACTTACTGGAATCTTGGTGGCGATGGCTTGAGAGAAACGATGCCTCAAGCCGTCCCAGCCGCCGATTGTTATAAGAGCCCTGGTAGCCACAACGCTGGCGCCAACTGTCATTACACAACTTTGCATCCTGTCAATGTACATAGCGCCTTTCAGGCCACCGGTAACAGACATCACAGACGTCGTCATCAATATAAACATAGCACTGGTGTATAAATTCCAACCGAGCGCCTGCTGAATGAATATTCCGCCCGAATACAAGTTAACCTGGACAAGTTACAAAATAGTCATGTCATAAGCGCAAATAACGGTCAACATTTCAGGGTGAAGTTAGTGTGGGAAATAATTCATGAATTGATGTATTTGATGTCTCCTCATTGTGAGAGACAATGTAAGTATATATTCATGCCCTCGTTTGGCTAGTTACACAATGATGCCTAGACACCACAGATGTTTGAATGTGGCGCGCACGTGCCCATTCCAAAAAATAATGCGCTTTGTGTTTGTTCAGTTGAACCTACCTAACAGCATTATTATCAGCAAAATAATCCGTCACGTGCTATCACGAGCTTGACGACGAAAAATAGAACCCTGATGATACTTACGGATATTTTTGTAAAAATATATAACATGATCGATAAAACGGCTAAGTACGTCCTGATTCGCTTTCCGCCGAATCTTTTGTTCATATACTCTGGCAGCGTGCAAATTTTGCTTACAATCAAAACAGGCAAAAAGACCCATGTTGCCAATTGCAATATAAGCAAAGCATTAACCTCAAATGCAGCCACTATATGGTACATAGATAGAATTTTTAAAGGAATAATAGAGACGATATCATTAGAAACTGCTGAATCAACAAAATAACTTTGCTAAAAATACTATGGGAGGTCAAGCAAAAACTTACCTGAGATTCCTTGAGATGCCGCACTGCCTGAAAGACCGATGAAGTGCTCGCTATTGTCGCATAGATCCATCATGACAAAGTATGAACATGAGAGTTAGATGAACTGTGTTTGCCCAAGAGAATGTCATGTATGAAACAGAAGAGATTACGAACCTTCCCATGTTGCTTGCGAATATTGACGCTCCAACAGTGAGCCAGCTCATCTTTCGACCAGCCAAAATATGAGAATCGAGAGAGCGTCCGCCGGCGGTCTTTTTGCGCCTCTGGCGTAACATGGTCTACATGATTAGAGCATGTTGATGTTAGAGTGATATTGGGAGAAGTTTTATAATTGATAAATAGTTATCAAGAGTTAATGGCATCCAATATAAGAGCCTATAAAAACAATAGAAATGAGAAAATCAATTTGCTTTGGAATGTTCAAAGGGTGATGTGATAGTGACAATGGCCATTGTCAGTTCCGCGAGTCCTTCAATATCTCATGTGTCTACATCGATATAAGAATCAGACACATTGACTGGATTGATGAGCACCTCTATCGTTCTAGAAGGTTAGTGACCTCGAACATGTTAAATGTTATCATCGAGTCAAAGTTGAAGCCTAATATCTTTTTATTGACTGACACAACTAGAAGAAGAATAAGGGAGGCGCGTTGTCGATCTTCGATCGATGATGGTTCGTGGATCTCTTAACTACCATACTACAGCTAGTAACAAGAGACTTGAGAGATGCCTCTTACACAGACATGAACACAGAAAGAAAGTTATAGTGACGAATTGTTGAAATATTTGCTTATTATTGTCGCAATTGTATGCGATAATTTTGCTAAGCAAAAACACAAGTGTGCAAGTCAATAGTAATGTAAATGCAATTGAAATAGCTAGAGGCCTAAACTGCCGCCAATCGTCTACTGTTGCCGGCGGCTGGCGCGCTTGCCGATGTGTTGGCCGTTGTCATGACCTTGCCTACAACAAAACAAACACGGAGAAACAACGACAATAATAATAATAATGAGTCGCCGTTTCCTTGCCGTTGTCATTTAACCAACTAAATACTTTCTCAAGTCAGTCAGACTTTGCATGCTTGCCAACTCACATAGACTTTGGCAAGCTTAAGGTTAAGACGATGTTAGCTGAAGCTATTGGTAAAGTACGTGCTACAGAATGTCTCGACTTACTCATTCTACACATATTAAACATTCTAATTGCACACACACACACAGTCACTTGATCTCAAGAAAGAGATGATAGAGTGCGAAAACAAGCAGCAAAGCAGCGTGTTGTTGCGTGCAACAAACAAAGGATGCAATTTATAGCAACAACAACTATAAAGAATACTCGTCGAGAGGGAATCAAATGACATAACTGTTTACGAATAACAACAACAACTACAAATAATTGTTAACGAAAGAATTGTGTATGGCACGCGTTTCTCTGCACAGGTTTATACGAACCCAAAGAGACTTCAACATGGTGCACTCGTTTGATACTTACACTTATCGAAGTAGACAACAGCAGGCACAAATAGACGACGATGATGATTAAGTCTAAGCTGGCCAATCGGTCTGGCTTGAATTTGGTCGGTACGTTGCCGTAAACTTCGACCGCTGGATGTTGTGGATGTGGACCGTGAGTGGTGGTGCCTGCCGTCCATGCTGCTGTTGTTGTTGAAGCTGTCGATGTCGACGAAGAGGCTGTCCATAGTGTTGGTATTGATAATGACGGTGTAATGGGTGAAGTGGTTGTGGTGGACGAACTAATCTGAGTTGTGCTAATGGTTGAGCTAGGACTTGAGCTTGAGATTGTGCTCGCAATGCTGGGACTAAATGTTTCTGGTGTTGTTGAATGCACTACAGTTGCTGTTGTTGATGTTGTTGTTGGCAACGTGGTCGATGATGAAAATGGCAAAAAACTCGGTGCTGTTGTAGTAGTTAGTGATGCCGGTAATGACGGGACCGATGAGAGTGTTGGTAAAAAAGATGACGCTAACGCTGAGGTCGACGCTTGTGATGCTGTTGTCGTTGCTGAGGTTGCTGCTGTTGATGACATAAAACTTGTCGCATGTGTAGTGGCCGCGATGGTGAAAGTAGGCGGCGTCGGGGCAGCCAATATGGTTGACGTCATTGAATCCGAGTGTCAGTTGATCAATCGGTCAGTTGTGCCTAACCAAACGAGCTTCTTTTATTTCTAACAATACTTCTACTGATTTATATTGATGTTGTGTTGCAACTTTAACGTTGATTGGACTAAGTGCAGCTAACAAAATAACAGAAACTGGTCAGCCTTGATAATTGATGTTGATGCTACTGCTTGAGGCACTGAGGTAGCCGTTGTTGCGTAGATGGGTTATTGAGAACGTCTTGCTCCAGTAAGCTACAATTATTATTTATTATGTAATATTTGCAATATTGTTCATAAACAACAACAAACATAAATGTTATCATTTTTTCGAGTTGACTCATTCGTCGTCGCTGGGCCGTGAGGTTCGAGTGTCGGTCGGTCGTCTGTCGAATGGCTCGTGTGTCGCTCTGCCGTTCGGCCGCGTTCGGTGTTGTGTGCATGTGTGTGTTCTATGTTCGCCGAGGCGCTGGTTCGTCTGTCAGCTCGCGGATGCACAATTCGCGCTCTTGTGTACACTGCGTAGCGGCAAACACAGTAGCACCGCTTGCCAAGGCATTGCATATGAACACACACACACACTTTCACACACATAGCGGCGCGGTAGGCACCATTCTGTTGTCGCTAGGCATCGCCGCGAGCTCAACACAGCTCACAGAGTTTGAAAGCCCGACTCAAGTTTCGTGTGAGATGTGCCATAACGAGACTGCGCAAACTCTAACTAACGCAATGGAATTAGGAAATTGATGGTGCATGCGCGTTGCTGCTGATCAGCTCGTGGTGCCGTTGTCTCGGTGCTCACAACTTCAGTGCGTGTGCCTTAGTGTGGCATCTCGTAAATACGTGCCACCAATGTTACCGGCCTTCTATGGAGTCTATGGTGAATCTGCCTGAATACCTTCAGCAACATCAACTATGCACCAGCATGTTTTTTCTAGAACACACACGCACACATCAATGGTCTTGCTTGTCAGCTTGTTGTTGTTGAGCTCTCGTGTTCGTGCGAGCATGAATGCGTATGGTGTGAGTGTGTGATTTGGTTTAGGAACATACTGGGACGTACTGTAACAGTGCGCTGTCTCGTCGTGGCCCATATGCCTTGCGCGTCATTATTGTGTACATGTGTCTAGTTGTGTGCCCTTTTACAGTATGTAAGTAAGCAACTTAACCGAAACTTGACAGTACGCTGTTCAGTGCCCACAACAGCAGCAGCGTCTGCTGAAACATGGGGCCCATGATTCGATTCAATGAATGGCTGTTTGATTCTTAGCTTTCCTGCCTTCGCTCGTCATGTATGTGGTCAGCTTGTGGTTTCGAGCTCGAACAAACGCTTCAATGTGAGTACAGCACAAACACTTCATCCAACCACTTGAGCAACTTACATCGATTGCTACGGCATCTCGACGTGCCCTCGATGCATGATCAGTAAGAGGCAGAATTGTTATCTGTTTGTGTTTGACACCGCTTTAACACTCCAAGTTCAAAGCAATGAGATTTCGCCTTTCTCATTCAAATGGAACTGATCTGATCTAGGACTTGAAAAGCTTTGAGCACAACGAAGCCCTCGTTAACTATGTTGAACAATAAATTTGATAAGGTTCTAAATCAAATAATTTGACGATCCGTTGAAATCTCTTCCTCGAACCCCAAAAGAACAAAACAGTAAGAGTTCGAATGGAAACTCTTAAAAACTTTTTCGATTATCTATTATCTATTTGATCGACTGATTCGATCAATGAATGCACGGGCAATTGAACGCGCGTGTGCTCAACATGTAACTTCTGACAGCTGCGTAATCACACGAGGAAAATATTGACAATTGATACTGCTGCTCGGCATGGTTTCGGTACTGTAAATGTAACAGACAAATAAAACTGCTGCTTACAATTGATTATAAATAATTATACAATAGATAATTAGTAGATGCTATGCTGTACATATGACATGGGCCAGCCCATCAAAGATTGAAGTGGGCCTCTTCGGTGTGTAACACTACAATTAGACAATGGATAATTGTGAGTGTCAGGCAACACGCAGTTTTTAGTGTTTATGTGGAATGATTGCAGTTTGTTTATGCCCAACGCAAACATCTGATGATGTCGCACTGTCATGATGATTAGAAAAAGCTTTATACCAACGCTCGTTATTAATTTGTTAGTTGTGGCACACCGTCTACGACAACGCTTTTCACAACACCATTTTCAATGACTGTTACAGTTTCTTTGCCATTTTCATAGACTTTTTTGGTTTCAATCTTTTTGCCATTTACATGCTTTATAGATGTACTAACACGCCGCACATTGGGTCCTCCAGACGATGAGCTTGAACTAAAGCTCGCCATGTTCATATCAGGCATACCGAACGATGAGAATGATGTGAAGCCGGGCATGGCGCCGAACGCGAAAGAGAACGGATCGAATGCATTTTGATGATGTGAATTGTTGGAACCGCCAAAATCAGAGAATGCACCACCGAAGAATTCCCTGAATACATCCTCTGGATCACGAAACGAGAAGAAACCTGCGAATGGCGATCCAAAGTCGCCGGGTCCATCAGCCGATCCATTTACGAGGCCTTCTTTGCCATATTTATCGTATATTTCACGCTTATTTGCGTCAGATAAAACTTCGTATGCTTCCGATAATCGTTTAAACATCATGTCAGCTTGTTCTTTGCGGTCGGGATTTTTGTCTGGATGCCATCTAAGGGCTAGTTTTCGGTACCTGCCGACATGTCAAATCATTGATGAGTTAGGCATCAGTTTGTTGGATATAGTAGTTAGAGACAAAGTCACTCGATGTTATACTTACGCTTTCTTGATCTCGTGTTCAGTGGCATTGCGTGACACACTCAAGATCTCATAATAATCCTCTGACAGAGCGCAGTCCATTGTGTTCGAGTGGTTTTGAATCGCACAGTGTGAGCGTTTTGAACCTATTCGCTTATGGTTGTTGATAATTCTGGAATCAATACATGTGTAGGTATAAATAATCAATTCTTTCTCCAGTCATAATCACAAATCTAGAAGATCACGCGTGGAAATTTCTCGACCAAGGACCGATTAAGATTTGCGATTGCAGGTGACACACTGCGTCGTTTGTTACAAATCGATCCTCACAAATCTGATTGGCGCGTAGATCAAACATATGCTGAGTTTTGTCTAGACCCATTGAATCATCGGAAAGATATAATATTGGTTGATGAAACTAATAATAGCAAGCCGATATTTGTTCAAATTCGCATCAATGATAGATATTCTTGAAAATCATCGGCGTCGGCAAATTCTCAGAATGCACCATCAGCTGTGAGGTTGAATTTTGCCTCACTCTAAGTTCGCTATGTTGAGTGCAAATGCACTTTAACACAGTAAAATTCAAACTGCTCCAAACGCTGAGCATTGCGAGCAAAAACAATTTTGTCAATCGGATAATCGGTGGTTCACTGGGCTCGTATAAAGTGAAAATTTCCATTGATGAATGTTCTGCGCATGGGAATGGTAGGGACATCATTAGGAATTTTGTTTTCAATTTGGCAATCGTGGGTTCGAATAATGCGAACTATCTTTGCATCGACTCATTTAGCTCTTTTGACTCGCGTTAAAACCACGATGAATGGAACTCTTAGATGGTGTCCAACCTCCGACAAAGAACTTGAAGATGCCGAACAGAACGTATTATCAGCCATCAAACAACCATTTCTTGCATATTTCACCGATATTGGTGAAGGTTGGAATCGACCTAACAATCAATTGAGAACACTTGAGATGATCAACAAAACTGACGAGAAAATCAGCGATAAATCTTCAATATCAACTGTGGATTCATCTGACACAACGGTTACACCCAATCAAGATGTTAGTTATCCCCTAGTTTTAATACACGGGTTTGCGTCCGGTATAGGTTTTTGGATCAAAAATTTGGATTCATTGTCATCTAACCTCAATTGCAAGATCTATGCATTCGACATACTCGGATTCGGGCGTTCGTCGCGACCCACGTTCGATTTGGAGAACGACGTCGAGGGTCAGTTTGTTGACAGCATCGAGAGATGGCGTATATCAAAAGGAATTGACAAATTTGTCCTGCTAGGCCATTCATTTGGTGGATACCTGAGTGCTTGTTATGCCTTGAGACACCCGCAAAGGGTGCCTCACGTAATTCTAGTTGATCCGTGGGGCATGCAAGATCGTCAACGCGCCCAAAATACATATAGATTGCCGACATGGGTTCGAGTGGTTAACTCATTGTTGCAAAGTTCAAATCCGTTGGCACTATTACGCGCGGCTGGCCCTATCGGACCTAAGTTGGTTCAACATTTCAGGCCCGATTTTAAAGACAAATTTTCGCGACTGTTACCAGACGATGGCACGAGTTTTTTAATGTACATCTATCATTGCAATGCTCAAGAGGCAACTGGCGAATCTGCATTCAAGACTCTAGCTTTGCCATATGGTTGGCCCAAATACCCGCTAGTTCATCGTCTCGAAGATTTAGATCCGAACGTCAATTTGACATTCATTTATGGCTCACGATCTTGGATCGATCGACAGCCTGGGCACTACATCCAGGAATGCTTAGGTGCCGATCGAGTCGATATGCATGTGATCATGGGAGCTGGTCACCACTTGTATGCTGATAAAAGTGATGAATTTAACAATCTAGTTGTTCAAGATTATTGTCGTCGTAATGCAATACCAATAACATGACGAGCACCATTAACGCATAACATAATCACAAAACACTTTTTAGAAAAGTGAACTGAACGGTATCGGATGAAGACACGTGATGGTAATCTTATTGAATGATTTAAGAGTTGCCCATGTTTATTCCCCTATTAAAATGGCTTTCTAATGAATAAAAAGCTAGAATTCTGTTGTTAGGATCGTATTGGACATCTTACAGCAATGACTTGTGCTCGTGATGACACAGAGACCGCGCCGTTGGAGACATACCGTGTGCCTCTTCAAGCGCAGACTCAAAGGGGCTGGCTTACCAAATGACGCACAGTCCAAGCGTCTACGGGATCGTCGTACAGATTGCGGCTGTTTCAATTTAGACATCGTGTACTATGTGTGGACACACAATTGACAAAGACTGTTGTTGTCAAGGTGGCCATCCAGGGCACGTCGGTTAGAGTGTGCGTGACACTATCGATTATACGTCTGACGTACAAGAAATATCAGCCGTTGATCTCTAATCGAGCATCGCTTTTAGTCTAAATTGTCAGAAAGAACGTATTGCACGATTACTGTCTACACAAGCTATAATGCCAGGCAATACCATCCGTTCATCGCAGCAAATCATTTGAGGTTCAAATAATTACTATTAGATTCAACCTAGACAGGCAGACAATTAAATTGGATTTGTTTCAAAGATTCAGGGACCAACACACACACCACACATCGACACATTGGTGTGTCAATACATTTTATCATAGTGAGAGATTTGTTTCCATTTTTATTATAATTAGGACAACATATCGACATGGATGCTACCAAGTCAGAAACACATAATGTTACGATCAGGCCAACGAAACGAATTGATCTGGACAAGCCTAGATATGATCAATCGACGTACATGGGTCGGGCGATGCATTTTTTCAGCATTACCGATCCGCGGAATCTACTGTGTACTTCAAAACAATTAGACGAGGCAAAAGCGATCATCGACCGATACAGGACCGGCGATGATCTGTCGCATCTCAGCGAAGATGAACTATGGCAAGCCAAGAAAATTTATGACTCAGTGTTTCATCCCGACACTGGCGAGAAGATGTTCTTCTTCGGCCGGATGTCCATGAATATGCCCATGAACACAATGATCACTGCGGCAATGTTGACGTTCTACAAAACTACCAGTCAGGTAATATTCTGGCAATGGTTCAATCAATCATTCAATGCCATCGTGAATTATACAAATCGTAGTGGCGCCGAGCCGATACCTTTGGAACAGTTGACGTTCAGTTATTTGAGCGCTACTAGTGGGGCCCTTATAACGGCCCTCAGTTTAAATAGACTCGTTCGGCGTGCCCCACCCTTAATTGGTCGATTCGTACCATTCGCTGCTGTGGCAGCCGCTAATTGTATCAATATTCCATTAATGCGTCAAAAAGAACTCAAGGACGGCATCAAAGTGGTTGACGAGCAAGGCAATGAGATTGGCCAATCGAAAATTGCTGCCAAAGTGGCCATCTCACAAGTGGTACTGTCGCGCATCGCAATGGCTTCACCCGGAATGTTGCTGACGCCCATAGTTATGAACAGTCTAGAGAAACGCGGAGTTTTGCGCAAGTTTCCTTTTGTTAGTTTGCCTCTACAAACAGCACTGTGTGGTTTCTTTTTAGTGTTTGCCACACCAATGTGTTGTGCATTGTTTCCACAACGTAGCCAAATGTCTATCGAAAGTTTAGAATACGATATTAAATCGAAAGCTAAAGATCCCAAAGCCAATGTATACTTCAATAAAGGTCTTTGAATGGCTCACCTTTTACTTCTACACTCAAATTTGTGTACATGCCTACAGTTGAATTTATCGCCCGCTACTACTATTATTATTGTTTTGGAATTGGAAAAAAAACGCAAACGGTCAGAGCAGAAAGAAAGTTCAAAAGTCAAGCTAAATAAAGGTTCTAATATCTATCGAAAGAGTATGCTTCATTGTAGAGTTGAGGATGTTCCCACTAATAACCTATTGATATTAGGCGCGATGCTCGTTTGACGCAAAAATTTAACGGCCTACTCGAATTTTCGCGTACGCTCACTCGTATAAGCTCGGTGTCATGTGAAGATTGAATTTAATGTACTCGTGAGAGTACTACAGTGTTTGCAATGATTGAACAGGTTTCCAGTTTGACGTCAACGCAAGCTCAACAAGCTCGGCAATAATTTATCACGTGCACATTCTACTAACTAATGCTAGCTCGCTGACGAGCGAGCTGAAGAGACATTCTCGAGCTCGAGCTCAGCTACCGTTCAGGTGATGTTCCATTTGCGCACATGAAGTTAGTGAGCAGTTGTGATGCTACCATCAACAACTTTCTAGACACCAATGACGCAATATACAGGAGTCAATGGTGGTTAGACACACAGATATTGGTCGCCTTCTAATTTTATAGAATGACGATGATTTTTCTGAAGATGAAGACGACGAGTCTATGAGACAGGTGAGATAACGATAATGTATTTTCAATAGCCTACTGGCTTCGGTGTGATGTATTTCTGAATCTTGTTATGTGCATGCAGTACATTTCACACAAACCATTAAGATCCGGCGAACATTATTGCACTTTTAAGCCAACTTTCGCTAGTTATATAATATCAACAACGTCGGACTTGACTCTCGCTTTTTCTATTACTGCCTTTTCAAGTCTCATGATGCTACTGTGTAGAAATTATAGTTGTATGTAACCAATAGTAGACTGACTTCGCGTAATCCTTACATTGTGTGATGCAGAGATCAACAAAGTATTGTTCATCCCCCAGTGCGCCCCACTGTCTTGATGAATTATCCAGACAAATCTTTGAAACCATCGCGTCTTCTTCTGACGCACGTGAGTTTATTGCAGTGACAAACGGCAGCAGTAGAGGCAATGCGCGCACAAATGCACGCATACAACCGGCGGTGATGTAACTTTCTTCGATTTAGTAGATGCATAAATGTAGAGATGAATTAGAATCATTCGAGTATAGGCAAGAGACAACTCAAGTTCTCCGGTCAATAGTCAAGACTTGCACAACCATTACGCTCATAATTTACGCCTAATCCACGAAAAAGTGAGTTCATTTTTTCTGTTTGTAAAAGTTTCTCAAAGTTCGATTCAGTGAATCGGTCCAATTGAAGCAAAAGTTATAATTTTGTCATTGACAACAAACTTCGAGCAATTTAGTAGCACAATTAATCAAATACTGGACTAAAACATGGCACCAATAGTGACAAGCGCTCTCGACAATAAGAGCTCCAAGGAGAAAACGATCGGTAAAACGCTTGATGAGCACGAGGGCATGAAGCAGCACTTAGTGGTTGTTGCAAACGATCCGTTCAATCATGAATTAGTCAATGAGTTGAGATCAATGTTGGCAGAAGAGTTCGAAATCAATCCCGACCTCTACGATCCGATCGACGTGAAACGCATTATGGACACCAAGTGCAATTGGCACGTTTGGAGGTTTCTGAAATGGACTGATTTCGATCTAGTTGGCGCTTTCGGATCGGCCAAATGGAGCTTGCAACTTCGTCTCAAATACAACTTCAGCAGTGTAAAAGCATCAGAGATTCCGAAGGAATTATTTCTATTCGGACCTCTGTTTTGGTGCGGACGAGCCGCCGATGGAGCCTATAACTGCTACGTATTTGGAGCAAGATATTGGCCCATAAAAGAGTTCAGATATTATATTGAACGATTCCTCATTTATCATCTAGAGACATTCGACTTAACTCATGAACCAGATGAAAAGTTCAATCTCATATTCGAAAATTACCAATCGACGATTTCGAATGTTGACCTATCTTTAGTTCGCTGGATCGTGAGTATTCTAATAGATTCTATTCTCATTATGGAATCTAATTTGTTTATATATTACATGTATCTGACATATTTCCACTCCTAATCTTATTCATAAACGAAAACACGACCAGATTTCAATCAGAGAGATAAACAACACTCGATTGAATGGTATCTACGTCATCGGAATTCCATGGTTACTGTCCGGCATTATATCAATGGTAATTTCGTGGCTTCCAAAGAAACTGAGAGAAATTACCCACATTGGCACATTCGATGGTTTGCTCAGACCACAACTGGAACCCGAAGATATACCTGACACGTACGGCGGGCTGTGCAAGAAGACGTCATACATGAGGGCGCCAGCTGACGCGCCTAAAATGGCCGATATCAAAGAAATACGAGATTGCCCCGGATTGATCGAGAAGTTTATGACCAAATTTGCCGCTTGGTTGAGTCCAGCAGAACGACAAGAGATTCTGGACGCTCAAGAAAAGTATGATGCGGAATTGGGCAAGCAAGAGAATCAAGATAATTGACACAACTGTTGGAGAATTGTTTTGATATCTTGTGGACCATTATGTATATATAGCAAGCAAGCGACAATGCTGTGTCGCCAATAAATTTGCCCACAATTGAACGTGGCTAATAGCACGTATATATGATTGAAGTACAGTTCTTTCAATCTCGTCGCAATATTTCGTCACTGTTCATTGTATACAGTTCTAATTCGTGAAACATATCGTAGTCCTCGGTGTCGTCCATGGGCAATGTTAGCATATTGTCGGCTGTGGAATCGCGAATCAGACAGAAATCGAATTGTTTGCGTTCGAGATGCCGGTATTGTGCCAATTGTTCAATCCAGAAATCTTCATCCATTGTCGGATTCATATTTAACAGCGATAATTCGTTCAATCTGACGCAATCTCGAATAACTTTTCCAATTAACAAAGAATCAGTGATCAAGTCAGTCATTTGGCAATGGTCGAAACAGGCTTTAGTGAGAAGTGGTAAGTTTGCAAGGCAGCGAAAATCATCCGGCTCAATCTTTAGTCTTGTGAGTCGTAAGCAGGACATGTGTGGAGTAAATTTCGATAATAATGTTAATATTTTTCCGCACAATGTGGCACTTTGTGGGCCAATCTCTAGCGTCTCAAGTTTGGGGCAATTTTGGATAAGCTTAAGTAAGTTGGCATCGTTGAGGTCGGCCACATAGTCGACAGCTCCGTCCAATGTTAAGCGCTCCAATTGTGTGAGTCGTGATAAAAGAGCGAAACAACACTCGCGTTCCATAGTGAGATCTCCGTTAGGTTCAACAATGTCCAACGTCAATGATCGAAGTTTGGGGCAAGCATTCACCAAGAGATCCACAGTTCGTCGTGGCTCCTCCAATATTGAGCATTGCAACTCGGTGAGATTGTTCTGGAATAAACTGCTGTAACGATAATCGACATAAAACAGACCACAATTGGAGATGCTCATCATATTGAGCTTTTGGAAAGATAGTTCGCTGGATATGCGTGACACAGCCGGCCCATTCTCAGGGAAGCCATCAATTTCAAACTGGCGCAATCTGTCGCAACATATGTTGAGTGCAATGCTAAGTTCGTCGTCGTCTAGCTCGCAACCATTCAGTATGAGTGTATCAATGCGATGACATCCCTTTACCAAGTCAATCAATGCACCGGGCTTCACGTATGCCTTGGATAAGTTTATGTGACGTAGATCGGGACAGCATTCGATCAATAACTTGGCGTCAGCTCGGTCAAAAGTGCGAACACCTTGCACATTAGCAATCCTGGCTCTATTCAACTTTTTCAAAACTAATTTGGCCTTTTTCAAGTCCAAATGTAAAGGCCACACACAATCTTGAAATTCAGGAAATTCAAAGTGTAATTGCCCTCGATAAGTGGCGTTGATCAAAGTGTTGAAACGCGACGATACTTGCGAAACTCGTGCCTTGTCTTTCAATGTTAACTTATCAAACACGCACAATAATAGCTCATTCGGTAAGTCGTTGATTGTGATCATGATAGTAATATCGAGCTTGATGATAACACAGAGAGTATGTGTTCTTGTTATGAGATGTACCCGTATTAACTGATCTGTAGATGGTTGATTTTTGTTAATATAAGTTGATTTAAATAATAACTATAATGTTACTTAATGTGATGATTATCATAAGTTACGTTAACAGTGACACAATTATCATACTCGCCGGAACACAGCACGTCATGGGTTTTCTTTTTAGGTCTACGTTAAAGTGTAACCATCTTCGAGACGGCACCACGTGAGATGCGCGCGCATTCTCTTCGGTTCGTGTGTCAGCCGTGAGTCACAGACTGTTAGTTGTTATGGATTTGACAATATGGGTGGTTTGATTAGTGGCGTCTGTAGAGTTGAATCTCGGGCGCTGTGTTAATGTGTGCACAGCACGTCGGTGATCGGTACAAAGCTGGACTAAATAGCGCTCTATAATTTGAGCCATTAATAGGTTGAACCAATGACCGTGAACTTAAGCTTTGATAAATGATAACACATCATGACAGAAGATCTTTTCATGAAATATTATATAATGGTACACATTTAGCACAAATAAAATTAATCGAAGACAGGGCGATGGTATCTATCTTTTATCTCGCATGTAACAATTTCGGGCCGTTGTCAACAGTGTCTGTTATTGTTCATGAATTCGTATTATTGTTTGTTTGACTTATGAGACCTCGAATCCGTTCCAACAGTTCACCTTTGATACGGTCGGGTACAGCGTTGCGCGCCTCTGGTGTTACAGAGTTTATGATATCTTGCAATCGAACATTATCCACACCTTTGCTTTGTATGATGTTCCGACACATCTTTGTCACTTGATCGCGCCACCCAGATTCGATTAAGCGTATCCGAAGCAACTCGGTTAATTCATCCTGGTGTTCCATAATGATTCTCTGGGCTTCCATTTGAGGTCCTGACATGATGGGCTGTATCGACGAAACTATGAAAGTTATCAATTGGAATATTATTGTCGATGACTATTTCGCACGTGCACAATCTCATTAGTCTGTATCGAAGCTATTGCAACATTGAGTCGACAGTAGACCGTAGTTAAATATGGTGCGTTAAAACATTTATCAATAATAATAATACATCTTGATCATCACGGTGTGCTCTCAATCAGAATATCAAAGAGAAATTGAGAAAAGAAAGAATGAGCTGCTGTGCACACCGTCCTGCAGTTCAGTGTGACATTCTAAAGCACAGGATTCCGGTGAGTCAAGTTCCCGATCAGCTGTGCTCCGGTTCAATATTGTATTGTAAACAATCATAAATGATTAACGAAATCTACTGACCGAGGCCCAATATCGTCAGGAGCTTGGGAGCAAGATGGCACTTGAATTCTTTATTATTATTATTTGATTCGATCTCATTGTAAATAAACCTAAGCTGCTGGTGTTTGGATCATAGCATTCAGGATGGACACGGAAGGCGAGGAATGTGAGCGTTTGAACGTCGCCGAATCATCGAGGTTGCCCTCAGCGCAGCCTAACGTTACAGCAGCAGCTAAAGATGAGGACAAGCTGTCGATCTACAAGGCTCTCGCATTGAAGCTCAAAAAAGAGCTTGCCAAATCAAAGGAAGCACTGGAATCATGTCAAAATGAATGTAGAGAACTCAATCAGAAACTTGAGTCTTCCTTGAAAGAAAACACAAAGCTCGCTGGACGGTTTTCGCAGCAAGTCAAAAATTACAACAGTCTTCAGGCCGAATATGACAAAGTGCTTGATGAATCGGAGGCACTAAAGAAGAAACTTAAAGCGGCGTCTATGAATCGGCCCGATGACGAGATCAAGGAATTGAAATCACAATTACAACAGAAGGATACGAAGATATTCGAACTGGAAAGTAAATTGTCAGACACGCTGTTGCAAGTAGAGCAAAAGAATCAGCTCAAAAATAAGCTCAGAGATATTAGTGAATCTTACCGAGAGCTCGAGGCCAAACATAAGGATGTAGTTGCGGAAAGGGATCGGCTCAACGCAGAAGTGGCACGCCATCAAGAGAACGTTGAAACATTGCAAGTTAGATGTCGCGAATTATCGTCCCAAATCAAGAAGTTGGACTCAACATTATTTTGTGAGCGTCACAACTTCGAGATAGTCAAATCGTCGTTCGAGACTAAAGTAAAGAATCTCAAAGAACAATTGGCTGCGTTCGAGGAGGAGACACAATGTTTGCAGCGTAAATTTGACGAGTATCGTTCTAAAGCGGGACAGATTATTCAACAATCCAATCAGGGACAAACAAACTCTATACGCACCTTTGAGGCCGAAAAAATGCGTCAATTAGAGTCAATAAATCGTCAACTTGAGGGACTAATAGCACAATTAGAGTGAGTGAATTTTCTATACTCAAATCAATTTTCAACTATGATTAATTATGCTAACGAAAATCTTCTGTTTTGTAAAGGAAAAAATTGGAATCAACGGAAAAGGCACGCGATGGTCTTGAAAAAAAAGTTGCTTCTTTGATACGAGGCCAGCAGGCCAATCAAGATCGCCTTGATCGCTTGGAACTTCTTGAAACAAGGTAAACTGATAAGCTTATGAGACTATAGAGAGTAATTTGTCGTTGTTAATCATTTAGTAATCTTCATGAACTCCATTGCAGTTGTGATCAACTGAAAAAAGAAAACATGAACTTGAATCGAGCCTTGGAAGATTTGAGCAAAAAGCCCAACACTCTAGTCGAACAAATAAGTGCAGAATATGAGGTAAGACAATTACTCACTAATTTGTCATTGGACATTTTTAATGTTGTTATTATATAATCATCGAATAACTCGTTACTATGATTTATGCTGAATTTAACAAACTCGATGAAGTGCAAAATACTTGATATCAAAAAAGATTACGAAGACCGAATCAAAGTGATGCAAGAGCGTCTGGAAGAGCTCAATGGTTCTATGCACAATGATATCACAAACACCGAACCTAACAATGAGAGAAATTATAATTCCACCACTGAATCAACCACAAACACTATACATCAAGTGCCAAGTTATCTTGATAACAACCACTCAGCAGCAATAGCAACACGTGATGACAGTTTATCGACATGCAGTGCCGAAGACATGTCAACTCGTAGTAACGATGTCAAGAGTGATCACAGTCAATCAATGATACCGTTCACCGACCAGTTATCCCGATTATGGAGCACAAACGACGACACTAGAGCATCGGCAACTCCATTGTCCACGGCTAGTAACAACGATGTCGAGATGGAACGATTGACGCAACAAGTGCGTCAAGTTCAGCATAGCAATACGTTGTTGTCAAATCAGGTGATGTCGTTGAAAGATGAGATACGTCGTTTGCATCTAGGCAACGAACGATTGGAGATAGCCGAGAAATTGGAGTATTTAAAAAATATTATTGTCAAATTTATGACCCTAGAAGGCAAGCCTGAACGCCAGCACTTGATCCCTGTATTGGCCACGATGTTGAAGCTGACACCTGAAGAGCAGAGTCATTTCTATGTTGGTCTTTAACTACCGAATCGGTCAAGCAAAGTACATTAAATCCGACACAATTCCTACCACATACACTAATTGACGGGTCCGGCAAAAGAAATACATTACTACGTACTATTAGTTCAATTAGATAGTAATTGTACAGTCTCTAACTATATGGATTAGAATATCGACAATTTATCTTCTCTCAAGCGTCTATCATAATTTAAAGACATTCCAAACATTCATTCGATGACGATCTAAAGACGAGTTGCCGGAAACAATCAGACATAAACGTTATGACCAGAATGTGAATCGACCGAAAGTGGGCCATAGGTGCGCATCAATTTGTTCAGCATTCCCTTTGATTTTGTCATGTACTGCGAATATTCGTTGATCAAATTTTCGACCGATTGGCATTGTTGTGCGGATAAAATTTTGGTGGCAAAACAATCTACCATGATGCTGGCCAGATACGTTTCGAAGCTACGCACGATACGTTTGACGCGCAGCACCGAATCAAGCGCTTCCTCGCTGATACAATCCAAGAATTGTTCGTACACTTTCACTTGTGACTCGCTAAAGTCGCGCTGATAATTGGGTACCGGCGCCAATCGAACGTACAAATCGCTTACACACTTTTGATCGGGTTCATTCAGCTTAGTTAACTCAGTTTGTCCATACACACTTGTTGGCAATTGATGTACCTGTTCTTGTCCCGCTCCATCTCTTCGTTGACGAGCCTGTTGTTTAGACTGTAGTTGTTGCTCTTCGGTGTGCCACTCGGCGCAAGCGTCGAACAAAATGTTTTCGTGCGCATAATCGATGTACCATTCATTGAGTTTCCATTTCGTAATCCACTGTTTGCATTCTTCGCGGAACGTGTGATCGTACAGACCCTCGAACGATTTGCCAATTTGGTCGATTTGATCATTGTCTTGATCGTAATATCGGCTTGCCAACGAATTGAATGTTTCGCGGATAGGTTTCACCGGATACGACTCCATGATGGTCTCTCCCACTGAGGCCTCAGTACCGGGAATAGATTGGGAGACTTGCGACACTTGTTGAGCTGCTGAAGACAGCGATTTTGGCAAGTACTTTGGCGCTGTTCCAACACCCGGTTGAGCTGCCGACGCTAATGATTGTGCGGCACCTGGCGCATATTTCGCTGCCATACCGACCCCTTGTTGGGTCGACGACGAGACCGATTGAGCGGCGTCCGACAAGTATTTTGCTGCCGCACCAGCGCCCTGTTGAGCTGCCGACGCCAATGACTGTGCGGCGCCTGGCACATATTTTGCTGCCATGCCAGCGCCTTGTTGGGCCATCGACGACAATGACGCGGCCGATGGAATGTACTTTGACGCCCCCGAGCCCAATTGCGACGGAAGTATCGACGACGACGATGACGATGGTTCAATCACGCTCAGAGTAGTCGTGGGCACTGGAACAGAACCTGCAACTGGCGCTACATTTGATAGAGGTGGCGGAATATCGCGCTGCTGACCGAATCCTGTTTCTCGACGTTGCGACGTTGAGGGTGCCGCCAACGTGCTGTTCGACACCAGTGTTACCAGCAACGCAACAACTAACCATAAGCACGTCAGCTTGTTCATTGTTGAATCGAGTCGATATTTATTCTCAAATTCGCGTGTTGTGAACTTCCGTGTCTCCTATTCACTATTTGTTCTGTTAATCTCTAGTCACTCTCATTGAATTAATTGATTAAGCGAATTGATTAGGTAAACTGATTCAACTCTCGAATATTACACAATGAGTTAGGTTTACGAGTTCAACAGCACGTCAGCTATAAGACCTTCAAACATAGTTGTGCCTTTAATACGAATTTAATTCTATTTTTAGATACGAGTGTTAAGAATTTATCTACTCAAATCGTTGCTTTTCATTTTTATCATTATTTATTAGCATTACGCGAATGAATAGATGACTGCCAAGCCGAGAATGACTGTCAAGTCAGTCTCTTGGAACATCTGGCTCAATTGCTCTTGGTAATTGTTCTTCCGGTATCCTCGTGTGGTGAGACGAGCAGTGTGAGCGTTTTTTTTCATTGTTAGAGACTATCGTTATCGCCTAACAATTGTTTTAAGGAGTCGAATGCTGTATTATTTATCATGTGACCTGAGACCTTGGTGAGAAAGGAGTCCAGGTTGCAGTCTTGATGACCGAAGATACCATTTTATCGGCGATTTCTCCAATCGCCGATGGCATATGAGCTCGCCCACAGAACATATGGAGCCGCAATATCCCGTTAGATTTGTGTTTCATCGCTGACGATTCATGCGCCGCCGCTCCTGGCGCACTCATTCGGCGCCACACTTGAACGCTTGTGTTCTTTTAGTTGATTGTGAATGATTGTGGAACAAGTTGTGGCATAGTGAGTGGAAGAGAGGTATCGTGGTTCCAATAAGTGAGCAGTATCAGGTGGATGCTTATTCGGACCCGACCAGATATTGGAATATTATGAATAGTTGTGGATGGGTGACGAAGCCAAGCATAAAGTAATGTCCGACCTGCATCGACAGACATCTAATGAACATAATCATTCGAAATGCAGACGACAACAGCGAACGAACGAAATGGCGAGAGAAAGAGAGAGAGAGAGAGAGAGCAAGAAAAAGGTGTGCCATTTGATCAGCGACTGGTGAAGTGAAGCACGCGCCAAATGATTAACGACTCTCTAAACTTGCGGCAACACGTCGAGCAAGGCTGCACTTGATGCGAGCACGCACATTGCAGCATAATGTGCCGAGCAGATTCTACAATGCAGCATTCTGTTGGCGGCCACTTCTACTTGTGAATAGAATTCTTTTTTCGGCCACTTGTTGTTTAATAGCTTTCTCGCTCACCAGCAATTCTCGCTTACCTGGTCGAACACACTAAAGCTTAGCTGCGTTCTTTAGAGCAACTGCTCAAGAGAGCCAAGAGCTGTGAGTCGGACATTGTTGCATTTGTTGTTAATTGTGTGCTATGGTGCAGTTCATTTGTTATGTAACTCAAATGGTGTTACTAAGACCATGCTTGTGGACGTGCCAAAAACAGTGCGTCTACCACTGGACCAGGAATAAGCGGGAAAAAGATACAATTGAATAGATCGACTGTGAGCTCTGGTTTCACTACAATTGTGTGGACTACAGTCGTGTGTGTGTGTGTGTGTGTGGTCATAAAAGAATGAGACCGATACAATTACAGAGTAGTATTGTAGTAGTGGAGTATCTCCGTACCCCATTGGAAAGTATCAATTATCCAAGAGCGTTCACAAACGACAACTAGATTGGTGCACTGCCCGCAAGCACCAATCAAATGGAAAAGTCCTCGTGAAGCTAGTCGCCTGTATTCGTAATATGACAGACTCGTGTTTCCAAAATCACAGTACAACAGTAGTTCTTTTGCAGTTATTGAACACACACACGCACAGGAACACACCTTTGTGGTTTGGTTAAACTAAATAGAATTCCAATAGACTAACTTGAAACGGTTTATTGGTCCATTTGAGCGCTTTGCAAGCCGGCGAGAAAGAGAGCAAACTTGAAACTAAATATGGCACATCAAGCGATTCAATGTACAACGAAATAACAAACATCCTAGCCCGACGTCTCAAAAGCTGTAAGAGAGGTAAAAGTGAGAGCTGGAGCTAAATTGGCCACAGATAGAGATTGAGAGAATCAATGTTGAGTCTACAGCCATAGCAATAGAGATTGCTATTGCACGTTACGTTACGTAACGTGAAAATGAGCGTCGGAGCTGGCGTTAGGATCTTGAAGCCAACGTTGTTACTGTAGTCTGCCGTTCTTTCTTTTCATGTTGCGTCCAATTCAACTATTCAGCTTCCTAGAATTCTATGCGATTCGATTCACGTTGACCATCGTTGCTTGATTCGTCGTCATCTTCGTTTTTCATGTTTACTTGGCCCTCGCTTTTCATACGATTCTCTCTCACATACACGCACACAAACACACATGAAGCCCAAAGATCGCCACATGAAAAGAAGAGAAGACGTAACTTTTAGAGCCACTCGTCGTTGTTTGATTCTGTGATGATTGCATAAGAACCGAAGAGAAAGAGAGCTTGAGTTGGAATTCCACGCTTTTCACTTTGCGCTTGACCGCGTCGCGTCGTGTTGTGTTGTGTAGCGCTGTGCAGTGCTGTGTGGTGCTGCATTACGTAATGCTGATCAACACGCCTTGCAATGTGGGTCTTGAATGTGAATTGAAATCGATGCACATTTGCTCGAACAGCAACAGACGATGGTGAAAGAGAGGAACGAGCTCTGCGAAAATAACTTGCACTTGTCGCTGAGCTGCTTGGACGCTGTGTCAGTGTTGATGCTGTGGCCAGGTAGCGTTGCCGGCTACTATTAGCAACAGCGCCGGACGTTACGTAACGCGCACCGTCCGTGTGCCTGTCTGTGTGAGTGTGCGTTCATTTGCTCAAGAGTTTCACGAGAATCTTGCAGCACACACGCAGCCGAGAGCAAGCTCATGGACAAAAACGAACGAACGAAATTTGAAGATGAAAAACTTGCCTAAAGAACGAATGGACAAGTGCGTGAACGTACTATTCGTATCAAAAAGAATGACACATACAAGCATCTATACTAGCTGCCAAAAGCCCAATTCAGGGCTTTTGTGTGGCGCGGGCTTTGTTTTTCAAAAGTTGCGTAAAGCCTCGGTATCGAGAAAAGCGCACTAAAATTCGCAAAAACAACTATCTGCTTGCCCGATTTGCCGCACACAGACCGGGCTTTTGCGTTGCAGGGATAACCCTAATCTAGATCGATCATTCTTTTTGATACGGATAGTACAAGAGCACGCACTCACGCACGCACCGATAGGCACACACACACACAAGCATTCATCTGAAGCATGAGGCGTAGAAGAAGAAGAAGAGAAATGTGTGCTCCATCGGCAGTGCACCATTGCATCATGCGACGAGAGCACACGAGCGAGCCGGCAGCTGCAGCAAGAAGCAGTGGATGCTTGCTGCCACATTCGGCGAGCAACAGGTTGAGAGTGCAGCACACCAACAGCCGACAACGACAAAGGCAACAGATCGAACACTGACTGGCGCCAGTGCGCATTTTGATTTTATTTCATTTCCATCTTGGCTCGTTTCCACTTGACTCCGGGCTCAACTTAACTCACAGCTCAACTCAGCTGTGGACTCAGGCGTCGGCCAGTTTGGCTCAGCTCGACTTGAACGGTTGCATTCGGCTCACACACGCACACACTCACAAACAGCAAAAGCCACTGTGAAGCGGCGAGCCAACACTGACTACTCAGCAGTCAATTCTTTCGTTGCTGCCGCTGCCAGTGCTATTGACTGTGTTGCTATTCACCTGTACAACATCAGCTGTAAGCACACACAGAGTTCTTGGTCGCTTCGATCGGCCCTCGCACAACTAGCTTTGCGCGATGAGCAGCAATTGTTGCGTCACATGAGAAGCTGGCCATTGCTCGATTCACATGCCGCATTGCACCTCACCTTTGCATTTACCTTTTCGCTACACTAGCTAACTAGCGAGCTATGAGAGCTTGAGCTTGGACTTTAGCTTGTTGTAGTTGTCGCTGATTCAAGTTGAGTTCAAGTTCAAATCAAAGCTTGAAACGTTCCATCGTTCGAGCTGTGTCAGCTTCGGCTCATCGAGAGGTTTGAGTTCGAACTTGGGTTGAGTTCATCATGAACCCGACTGTTTTCATTTTATTTAGACTTACTACGTGAGTCTTAAACATGAGCTTCAAAGTTCGTTCGCTGGCTCGGTGAGCTTTGAACGAGTCAAGTTAGAGTGTAATTCTGTTGTGTGATGCTGCAGCAAGACACAAGACTCACAGACTACGGATAGAAAATAAATGGACACTTGCTTCAAGTGTGCTTTTTGCAGCGCACACACGTACGCACACACACACGCATGTGCTCCAATGTAACCGATGCAACAAAGAGTACACCATGATCTTAAATTTTAGCTCTTATCATTTAGGTTTCATTACAGATATGTTCGATATGTTGCAACATACATTCATTGTCAAGAAGACGCCTCAGGTGAATGAATCTAAGTTTCCAAGAAGAGTCTTGTTGTAAAAGTGACAACACTTCAACTCGAACTTGGACTCGGACTCGAGCTTGAGCTCGACTCAAAAGCAATAAGCACCAAGTGTTCATCCATACGATCGATCGATGACAAACTCATCTCATCTCTTCGACCACGAATATAATTTCAAGATACAAACAAGAGAAAGTATTGCAAAATTGCGTGGGTAGCCGGCGTGCGTGCTCATCATAAATCAGTGTTCATACAAATTGTGTCATTCATTCAATCAACAATCAATTGACATCGAAACAGTCAAGGAAACAATGCAGCAAATTTATTAAGATTAAATTGGTCGCAATCACATCATTGTCAACAATTGGTGCAATGTAACAACATAGTGAGTGACATTTTCTTTATTCACACACACACACATCTAATCCTTGTGATTATCTAATGAAGATTAGCAGATTAGGGACTCTACAAGATCGAACGAACGAAATAACAGACCAACTGAAGTCTAAGAACACTGCAGAAGGGTGACAGTGCAATATCTCTTGGATTAGACAAATTAGAAACGAGTAAAATAATATTCTCTATCGAGCCATTCTTCGATCGAGCAAATGATGGAAGTAGAGCTTGACTTGTGGTCGTCGCGCGCGTCCGTCGATCGAATGTTGGCCGACGTGGATGTCGATTGTTGTGATGACGTCGACCAATTCATCGGGAAGCACGCCGACGTGATCGTGGGCGACCTAATGGTGTCGCACAGTGGCAATCATCATCACAACAATCATCACCATCATCATCATTGTCTGATTGACGACGACGTCGATTTGGACGTGTTGGCCGGACACGTGACACCCACTGATTCGTCATCGTTCATGTCTTTCGTTCACGATCCTGTTATATCGTCATCGTCGTCATATCATCATCAGCAACAACAACAGCAGCAGCAGAGCAACCATCATAACCACCATAACCACCTTCTAAGACATTGTAATAATAGTCATGACAATCACGATACAGATGGCAGTGTTAGCGACAAGCTAGTCGTGCTCAATGATCGTCTGATGAGCGAGTCACTGATTGCGTCACGCGTCGATCATTCGTACATTTTGGGCCTGGGCGTCGGCGTTAGCGACGGGGACACTGGCCACCTGTCCACAACGTCACCATCATCGCAAATTTCTAACAACAGTGGCAATAACAGTAACAGTCAATCCATGTCACACACCAATTACATGTCACACTTGTCGTCGTCGGCTAATCATCAAGCGTTTAATGGGCAGTCACACAGCGCTACGACAACAGCACCGTCGGCAACGAATGGTCGAAGTCGACAGACAAGTAAAACAACTCACACAGCTAGAAATAACAATCAGAATCACCAACAAAGATTGCCATTGTTGAGCGCATTAGTGGCGACACAACGCGTTGGTGCTCCTGGCGAGCAACAGCACCAGCAACACGGCTTGTATGGCAACGGCACCCAATTGCTGATCAGTGCCGACAATGGCACGTTGCCTGTCGTCACCACCAATGCACGTGGCGCAACCACCACGGCACCTGCTCGAGTGCGCGTTCGTCAACGCAAACCGGCCCAAAACAATGCCAACAACAATAACAGCATGAATACTGTCACAGTGACCACATTGTCGACGATGAAAAATGCACCACAATCGGTCAATGCCAACAATGCGGGCAGCACGTGTGTGTTTCAAGTAACCGGTGCTGCAACAACAGCAACAGGTGCTGTCAAACGACGCGTTCGCACCGCCGCCGCCGCCGGTGGTAACACGGGCGCCGCGTCAGCCAGTAAAAATCAACGTAAGTCAATTACGAGCGCCGTGCATGTGCAATTCACGGGCCAATCGAACGTGCCCACGCCCACTGGTGCCAACTGTCACGTGTCGCCGCAAGTGTCACCAATGTCATGCTCGTCGTCCTCATCGTCGGGTATTTCGTCATCATACTCATCGTCATCGTCATCGAGTTCATCAGTGTCATCGCTGACAAGCCCCATTTCCAGCCCACAAGCACATATTACGCAACAAAATGATTGTACAACCACAAGCGTTAGCTCTCCGACCACACCAACGTCAACATCGACATCCACATCTACCACAGGTGAGTATTTCAATTTGATTTGAACTCAATTTAATGTTTATTTTAGCTCATTATCAACCACCACAACAACAAACACCTGCGACCTTACTATCATCTTTTCGATCGATCGATCGATTAATCGATGAATTGCAAGAGTGTCGATAATTTTCGATAACAGATTGATCAATTATGTAGCAATCAGTGGGGAATGAATATTGATGCAACTAGTGATTGATTGATTTACTGTTTCGCTTGTTGCACAAATTGTTGTGTTTGCCCGGGCATTTGTTGCTGGCCTGGCATTATTTGGTTCATCATCGGGTTGTTCATGGGCTGCTGCATTTGTTGCTGCTGTTCGAACATCGGCATCGATTGGCTAAATTGCGACCTCAAGTTTCGCAAAATTCCAAGCGTGTCGAACTGCGGAGGCGGTCCGAATCGACCGCCTGGTCCGCCGGGACCACCCGGGCCTCCCGGACCGCCATGCCATCCGCGCGGACCATGGTGGGGGCCATGATGACATGGTGGGCCTCCCATGAACATGCCAGTCTCTTGGACGAAGCGCATCATCATTTGCTTGAATTCGTTGTATCTAGCCTCTATTTGAGGGTTCAGAGGCTGCACTTGTTGCTGTTGTGGCCACGAGAAAGGCGATTGGCCCGAGTTTTGTTGGGCCAAATCGGATGTTTGCTGCTGCTGATTGGGCCCTGCTGCAGTCGGCACCGTTGGGGTCGCTGTGTTGTCGGCCGACACAACAAAACTGCTGGTCGCCACGGCCAACAGTGCCATCGATACGATCGAAAATCTTGTTGCCATTGTTCTTACTGTATTGTTCGATTTAGAATGCTTTTGTATCGATTGTTGCTCACTTGTTCGACTGTTGACCATTGACTCAATTGATACAATCTCTTATCTGACACCCAAGTGTGTTAAATTTATATCAATTTTTTTCTCTCTACGTAACAAAATATAGCTGTCGATAGCTATATGTTTTACATAATCAATTGATTACGGCACCAATAGATTATTGAACCAATCAATATATTTTGTTGTCAACCAGAACAAAAACAGCATTATGCATGCGTATAGCATAACACTCGTTATTATTGAAAGAGTATCAGCATCGATAATAATAATAATAATAATAATAATAATAATCGATGCTAACGAATGCAACGATGAATTATTGATGATTGTTAGCGTGCTTGACGTAACCTTGATCTTGACATTCCGTTTCCTGGCCAACTAGTTCGACATTGTCATTTGACATCACTTGTTGTTGAACGACTTCGTTGTTCGTGTTGTTGCCGGCTAAATAGTGGCCAGTAGCTAACTACTCTTGCCGTTTCACGATCAGATATACCATTGATTAGTGACGCGTGATTCCTGGCATCAGTTGGCTTAGTTCTCTTCAATAACTGAAGCGTAGCATCGTTCGACAATTCATTTAATGGCAACAATAGCACATCGTGTAATTACGTCAATGATTGTTGCCAGTCACAATGTCAATGTTAGTGAACATGGCGTCACTTTCCCTTCCTTGAACGCCTGCTTGTGTAGCTGCCAACCCTTACGTCTATCACTGTCTGTTTTGATAGATTAATGAGCGTCATACAGTAGACATAGTCACATGCAACGTCTAAAAATTTTCTCCTCGAATAAAGTTCGTCGGCATAAAAACGATAGATTAATTAACGGAATCATTCTGAGTGATTACAAAGCTTACTATGCGATGGTCAAATCATTGGTGTCTTTCTACCGACCAGGATTGGAGAAAAGTGTCCTACTCGAGAGAAGGTGGAGGGTGGAGAGAAACCTCAATGTTCTTTTTCGATATGATGACTTGGGGCGGAACGAAAATCAGCTTTGAAATAGTGGCTCAAGTCGGTGAGAACCTGATGATCGGCTTCCATCATATACTTGGCGTCACAATAAAACCCGCAGTTCCTTTTGTGACTTCTGCTCAACTTAGGCAGCTCAAATTTGGACTGCACTTGTTCAATAGCACTGGATGCACGAGTGCGAAAATTCGAGTTGCTAAAGCCCGTCCCCTATGTCCCAGTAAAAATGATATGCTTCCCATAGAAGTCAATGGGAGCTCGAAAAATGCACTGCTGGAATGCACAATCATATGTGCTTTTCTTTTTTTCAAACCAGTTGGAATCCTGTCACCCTTTAGTTCATCCCATTCACTCAGAATGAGCAGAAATTGAGATCTGTGCGTAGTCAAAATGCGTCTAATCAAACCCCGCGCTCAACTCAGTGGCTAGAGTTTGAAGCGATCATATTGAAGTAGTGATTGCAAATCAATAATGAGACCAGAAAAATTTTCTTCCTGAAGTGAGGAAATTCTTACGAAAGTTCATGCGAACTCTGAGTCCAAACTTTTATGTTCAGCGAACAGCCTTTGACTATCAACAAATGATCAGTGTTCGAAATTCTAATCATAGAATCGATTTTATGACGTTATTATTCGATAACAAATTTTATTTTTTCAGTGATCGGACGTGTCTAACGGACGATCATTCGGTCTATGGTCGATCAGTTCGATCAATCAATGATAAGTTGACCGATTGTTGCTGAGACTTGTTGTAGTCTATTGTTTCGAGTGTTGCACCCATTGTTGTTGGGGCTGCTGTTGCTGACCGAACATCGGAGGCATCGATTGGCCGAATTGTGAGAATGTGTTTTGCGCCATTCCCGAGGAAGCGCCGTTCATGGAGGGACCTGGAGGCCCGTTAATGGAGGGACCAGGTGCCCCGTTCATGGAAGGCCCATTGAAGGATGGTCCAGGGAAACCAGCTCCATTAAAGGAAGGCCCGAAAGAGGTGTAACCAGGCTGTCCTTGCATACCGGGATAACCCGGACCACCGTGAGCGCCGTGCCATGCACCTGGTGGACCGGGTGGACCATGGTGGTGATGGTGTGGACCGCAGCACTGGCCTCTCGAGGGTGCACTCAAGGTGCGTTGCAGCATCTCGATCAGACCGCTATCATGCATAAATCGCAGCACCATTTGTCTGAATTCGCCGTATCTGGCCTCAGCCTGTGGACTCATTGGTTGCATTTGTTGCTGGAGCCATCGTAAATGCATAAACCACTCTGAAGGGTCCTGGCCATGCTGGAATTGTTGGCCAAAATTGGTGCTGGCGCCTGGCATCGCTTGGTTGGACGCTTGCTGCTGATTGGGCGCTGCTGCGGTCGGTATCGCTGGGGTCGCTGTGTCGTCGGCCGACACAACAAAACTGCTGGTCGCCACGGCCAACAGTGCCATAGACACGATCAAAAATCTTACTATTGACATTGTTATTATTTTGTTAGACTTGAAAAACTAAGAAGAAGAGAATTCAATTGCTTTCCGTTGACTATCGACTAATCAGACAAAATTAGACGATCTCTTGCCTAGTATATCAGTGTAAGACCAATTTATATGAGTGTTTTTTCCAGCAGTTAGCATTTATATGTTGACTATGAAAATAATGCCATTGCAATGGCTGTTTCATAATCAACCGTTGATTGTAATGCAACATCAATCAATATATTTTCTTGTCAACAAGCAGAATTGACAACAACAACAATGGCAACATGAAAGTATCTGTAGAGTTGGTCTTGGCAATCCATATTTCATGCCAACGAATGCACCAATGAATTATTGATCATTACTAGACTGCTTACGTATGGATGCATGCTTGATTAGGGACATTCTAGCTCTGTCGCGTGATCCTTGGCATCATTGTGTGTTTGATGTGGCCAATTATTGAAGCGTGTCAATTCGTTCGATAATTCAATCAATGGCAACAGCAACGACATCGATGTCGTGTGTAAAACGTCAATATTGGTCACAATGCCAATGGCGACACTTTCTCTCTCTCCCCCTGTCTATATTTGTATTTTAGCGACCCGTGTGTGTGTGTCTACTTTGATACAGATAGTTTCATAGTCATTGTCACGTGCAAAGCCTCAATTAGTGTCTAGCACGGTTCTGTCAGCGGCCAAGTGCCCCAAATTGGGACAAGCAACAAGTTTCCCTTTGTGAGATCACCGCTTGTTTACAACGAATATTCATGAGTTTGATATTTGGCCGCTGACAGATGGAGTTTCGAATCGAGAGTTCCTATTATGAACTTGCGGCTATTGTGATCAGATATAAAAGGGATTAAGAAAAAGCTAACGTAAGGGAATTACACATGCACACAGTCAGAGTGACAATTATCAATTTTCGAATACATGCGACACTCATCCACAATAGATACGACAATGCACGTTGGATAATTTGAATCAAGAGACAAGCGTTATGATTGTTCCAACTTTCAGATGGGAATAAATGTCATGCACACACAATTTCCAACGACTACAACAATAATGGAAATACGCTTGAATTGATGGAGCTCGTTGGGAGAACTTGCAGCAGCACCAAAATGGCCACACAACGATTACGTAACAAGTGGTTCATGGAGGGATCAGTGCTCGCTGCCTGTGATGATTTCTGTCGTCGCATGCTTTTGAATCACAGTGACATTGCTGTGCTTTGTTGCACAGTGCCGAGCATACTGTTGTCGAACGTGCTTCGTTTCCACAAACCTCCGACAAAACCTTAAAGTTCTTATTCTAAATGATGATCTGAGACGAGACGAAAGATGAAAGCATCGCCCATTGTTATTTTTAGTTTGCTGCAAACTCAACAACAACAGCAACAGCAACAACAGCGGCTTTTTTTCTGAAATTTGAAAGTTTAATAATGGACAAAAGAGAGTTATTTTGAAACGAAAAGAATTCTCTCAAAAGTGCAGCTGAACGTGAAACCTTTGAGTTCAACGAACAGCTCGTTTGATCTCAACTTGCTTGCACACACACACACATTTCGTTCCAAGTTCGTTTCGCTTTTTTACACTCGTCGTCGTCGTCATCGTCGTTTTGTTTGTGTGGATGTGAGACGTACTCACACATGCACGCACCTATTCACTGACTAACTCGCTTACAAACATGCCAGATGCCAACGACAGCCATTCGAATGTGACTATGCGAGTGTGAGTGTGTCAGGTAGCGTTGCGCCCATTCTTCATCATGAGTTCAGCACGAAATGAGAACTTACTTATGATGAAAAAACTCATCGTGAGTTTTTACTCATTTTTCCCCTTTTTGCCTCATTTCTGCTCATTTTAGCTCATTTCGTGTTTCTCACTCATTTCGACTCATTTTTTGAGTCTTTGTTCGCAGCAATCTTCTTTTACATTACATTTATTTCTATCTTATTTGGCGTTGCCCTCCTCACTACAATCATCGTAATTGCGGTCATTTTATTTGTTTTGTTCAGGCGTATCAAACAAGTGACCGCTTCCATCTTAAAGGTTAAAGATTTTTCAACAATCACCTCACAGGCGAAATGCAACGTTGATTTCGCTTAGGTTTATCGCATGTTTTCTTCTATGTTGTAATCATTCTATCATTGACCTCTTTGTAATCAATCAATAAGTTCGTTGCTCAATAAATCAATTTTATTCAGAATTCAATGCTCAATGTGAAAGGAAGTGTCAATAGTTATCAATGAGGATAAATGAGATGGAATGAGGCAGAATGGGCCAAAGACAAAAAACAATGAGTTGAAATGAGGTGGGATGCTACGGAATGAGTTGAAATGAGAAAAAATGAGACAAAAACTCATTTTCAACCTCATGATGGGAGCAACGCTAGTGTCAGGTGCATCGGGAGCACACCATGTAACACTTGTGACAGGATGCTGTTGTTGTCGTAGCAACCCATGCGGCATTGCACAACATGTGCATCTAACAAACCTCGAATGCTGGACGTTGAGTTGTGTTGTGTCCAACGCTGTCAGAGTGCAAGCGGGCAGCGTGCATTACGCAACTGGCCAGTCGGACGAGCTGAAGAACGAGATGGTTGATAGCAATGCCTTCGGTTCAAGGTCGAGGTCATCGACTCGAGCCAATGGTTGCGTCATGTGATGCATACAACAAACTCTTGAGCTCTTTAACAACCAACTCAGAAAAGAGAACTCAGCTTGAGTAACAACAGTGCAACAAGTGTAATTTTCATCATTCCAGTTGACGAGCTAATGGCCGGCGAGCTGAACTGAACTGAAATGAACTAAACTGAATCGAATCGAAGGAGTCAGGTAAAAAGCAGAGTTTTCTTATTTTTCTTCTTCTGCATTTTATGTTTTGCTCGCAAAGAGTCTCGTGCAAATTGCACTCGCTGTTCTCTTCTTCGTTTGTCTGTTCGAACTCTCAACGAACTTTTGCACGAACTCACATGCTCGAGAAATGTAGAAAAAGAGAGAAGAGAAAATTCTCTTTCTTTGTTGCTATTTATTCGCTTGCTTGGTTGCTTGCTCGCTCGCTCGCTCACTCGCTGTGTGTCTTATCGGGTCACGAGAGTTAAATTTTGTTACTTGAGTGCTACAGGTGAATTTTTAGCGTTCAATCACCTGTCGCTGGCTGGCTCGCGTGCACCATAACATCAAAGGCTAGACACATGTAGTCACATGAGAACAGTCAAGCTCGAGCTCAAGAATGTTGCTTTACTTTGAGTTTCACTTCGAGATTCAATGCTAGCTCATGATATTCAGTTCAACTTGGCGAAACAAACATGCTCGTTCTTTTATTTTTGACTCTTCCATTTGTTCATTCTCTCGCTCGCTCACTTACGAACTCTTGAGGTGAATGCTTGCACTTGCGACTTGTGATGACGAGAATTGTGATTGGCAAATTGCGAATCTAGACCTGTTTTTCTTAACAGACAGCGGCAACCTCAAGAAAGAGAGACAGAAAGATGTGGAAGGAACGACGAGTTCAAGTTCAAGTTCAAGTTCAAGGTCGCACTTTGAACTCGTCGCCCTATGAGCTTAGCAAAGCTTGTTGAGTGCGAGTGTAGACGACGAGTTCACGCGAGCAAGTTTCGCTTGATTGTGTATTATTAGTGGATGATTGTGTGGACGAAAACGAGCAACGAACAACGAACGACAATGCTTTCTTTATTGTTGCTGTCGTTGTACTCTTTTCTTCGTAGTCTCTGCTGACCATCAAGATGTTCTTTTTCAATATTTTGTTGTGTTGTGTTGATCTTTTGACTGTGACGGCATCAACAGCAGCAATACAAGCTGACTATCAATATTATAGCTCTATCAATTTACCGTGCGATCAATAAACTCATTATTATTATTTCTTTTCTCTTTTGTTGTCCATTAATCTTCCTCTCTTTGCTCTGTAACGCGCTAACTCGGCTGTACGCTTGCATGCGGTATGCTGCCATGTCGCCATGCTTCATGATTAGGACACAATTGTTTGACAACCGCCGCCGCTGCAACCACAGCAGTCGCAACTGCACAGTCGCAATCACAGCAAGCGCAAGCCAATGGCGACCAAAACAATGGCAATCGTAATGGCAAGTCAACGACCATCTCTACAACTAACAAGACCAACAACAACAACAATCATCACCATGAGCAACACAAAACGTTGACTGCCTTGCTGGCCACGCCCTCGGCGGCGGCGTCGTTGTGTTCAAGTAATGCTAACGCGTGCAACAACACGAGCGGACAAGTGTCACTGTCGGGGTTGTTGTCACAATCGGCTGCCCAACGATCAGCCAGTGCTGTTGCTGCTGCTAGCACAATTATATTGACTGCAGCGACCACGACCTCGAACAACAACAATGACAACAGCACCTGCACAGACAATAACAACAATGTCATTCTGGCCAATGGCGAGCGCCTCGATGCATCGCAACGAGCGTCGGCCTCGCCGTCGGCAATGTCCACCTGTTCGTCTACGTCGTCGTCGACAAGCACAACAACAAGCTCAAGATCATCAGCGTCGTCCACGTGCTCGCCGACACCTGCACAGCAGCATCAGCTGTTGGTCACACCAACTGCGAACGTGACGACAAATGCAACAGCTACGACACTTGTTCACTCAGCTACACGAACGAATCATCAATTATTGTCCAGCACAAATCAGCAGCAGTTGTTGCACAATAGCGGCAATTGCGACACATTGTCGGGCGGCACCGGCAGCAGCAGCAGCAGCAGCAATGGCATTGCGCGAATTTCGAGCCAGGATTGGAAGAACGCCGCTTCCGGCCAGGTAGTCTCACTGACCGAAGAGGAGAAGCGAACTTTGGTGGCCGAAGGTAAGCAAAGAAGCAAGTTTTTAGTGAGCAATTGACTCTCATGCCATGAGAGTTGTTGGCATGTGTGATACGACGATTAAGACATTGACCAATACTTCATCTTCTTCCATACTAAATATTGTTGATGATGAACAGGCTATCCGATACCGCAACGATTCCCGTTGACAAAGGCCGAAGAGCGCAGCTTGAAAAAGATACGCCGCAAAATCAAGAACAAAATCTCGGCCCAGGAATCGCGACGCAAAAAGAAAGAATACATGGAGGAGTTGGAGAAACGCGTGCACGTTATGGAGGCAAAGATCATCGAATTGGAGCGTGACAATGCACGGTTGCGCCACAATCAATCGTCGCATGGCAGCAGCAGCATTAACCACAACAGTGCAATGATGGACCACTTGTCCACTGGATCACGTGATGATGCAATAGACGCAGACACAGTGATGGAGCCAACGGTGAAATTGGAGCCTCGCTCACCTGCTGCACCGGAGCCGGCACCGCCGCCTTCGCCTTCGCAATCGAATGATGACAATGACAATGACAATGACCATGACCATGACAATCTCAGCAACAGTGACACCACACCAACCAGCAACGGCAATGCCATTGCCAACATCAAGGCCCAAGATGACGCTGCTCACAATGAAAATGAATTGTTATCAACTACTATGGGACAATGAGACACTCGTACTTGTCAATTATTGGTATACACTCACACACACACACACACACACACACACACACACACACACACACACACA
>JAIFTH010000287.1:0-36726 GCA_019968535.1 Fragariocoptes setiger
CAGACGAGCTCATTACTTGTGAGCTCGCCATGAGGCCAGCACAGAGCAAGAAAAAGCGTCGTGTGAGAGCTGAGAAAACTTGCTCAATAGTTCATAGCAAGTGAAAGTATAACAGATAAGTCAGACACACAAATGTGAAAAAAAACGTGAAGAGAGGAAAAAACATGTGATAACAATGATAACAACAAGTTTATGCGAATCAGCGAAGCATACAGTAGGTTCAGTCCTCGCTGTTATGCTTGCAGTTATTGGCACCTGAGTCAGCGATCGAGAACTGGTCGTTGTCGTCGTCGGGTTCGCCAACTGTTGGTCAGATCGAAACTTTCCATATCGACGACATTCTTTTTGCTCTCTCTCTCTCTTCTTTTCGCTGCTCATTCGATGAACGTGAACGATTGGAATAGCAATCAACGAGTTGTTCTAATTATTGTTACACTAAGGTGCAAAGTTTACACACGAAATGATGGAATGCAAAAACGAAAAAGATCGACGACGAAAAGTCGACTTCTCTGACAGAATTTCATCTTATTTTGACGATTCTTCTTTTTCTTCTTCTTCAAGACAGCAAAGCATCATCTGTACTGATTTTTTCCATCCAAGTTGACATGTGTGTGTGTGTGTGTGTGTGTACAGAAAGAGAATGATAGATTTTGGTGCACACCTTTTGTTGTTAGCAAGAGAGGTCACGCTTTCGTTGCTAAACAGATCATTTCATCGAGTTCAAAAACTCAATGAAACTATTGTCGTGACAACACTAGCGATCGTGCAAAGTTGCTTGCGATAATTTGACAAAAGAGAATCTTCAAAAGTGAGTTCTCGTCCTCAACACCTTCAGGCTGAGTCAAGTTAGACCAGATCAGTGAGGATATTGGACGACGCATCGCGTACAATGCATCTTTTGAAATGATACATGTCGTTCATCATCGTCATCATTGGCGATTCGCTAACCACAACTAACGAGATGCTTTAGGTGAAATCCTAGAGAATGTTTATTGACGACAAGCTCAACTTCTTTGTTGACAACAAGCTCGTTGACAACAAAGAGACAAAATGACACATGCATGCAAACACAGTATCTCGCTTTTCTTCAACACTCGACAATGTTTGAGAGCAATCGTTGTTATGAATCATCTCTGGGCTCTCAGTCTTCTTTGCTCTCAACCAATGAGAGCAAAGAAAGAAAGAGAAAGCACGCACGAGAACGTGAAAAACAACGAAATTTCGTTGAAGATATTCACAATCGAAATCAAATCGAATATCAAGCTTAGCTTTCTGTAGCAATGAATGTCTAAATGCCAACGAAAACATGAAGCAAGCATGTAAGTTGAGATAACGTCGTTCAACAAAAGTTCTGTTAGTTTGCGTTAAGTTACGTTACGTAAGATGGTCGCTGACACACAAACATAGGAATAACAATAACAATAACAGCAACAACTTCTCTTCTGATTGATTGATGCAGGCCGACTGAATGGCTGACTGACTGATTGACTGTCTTGCCTGCATCTCATTCTTCTCACATTAGATATTAGTGAGTGGTCGCTATTTGATGTTAGTGTGTGTGTGTTACAAACTTGTTATTACCCAACACCATCAACAACAAGTGTCTTGTGTACAAACTCTATCTTACAAACTGTTTGTAAGTACTAGCTTGTCTTGTCATGTCTTGTTATTACACACACACACACACACACACACACAGACACAGTCAGTCAGAAGAATCTTTTGTGTGAGCGAGCGAAGGAGATTTGCATCGCTAACTTGCAAAACAAGCGATAGCAAGATCAGGTCAGTGCATGCATCAATAGCAGCGGCAGCAGCATCAGCATCAGCAACGAGCAGCTCAAGAAATATGGATCGATACCACCTGTGTTTGCTTTCTCTTTCTTCTTTGCTAACTCGCTTGCTGTTATCCTTGCTTTGTAATATATCGTTGCGTTGTAACGTTGTGCTTGTCGTTTATCTTTCACTATCACTTGTCGTCACTAGTCGTTCGTTCGTTCGTTTATTGTCGTTCTTCGTTCTTTCGATGCTTGTTCTTTCGTTCGATAGCTCACTCGCTCGCTCGCCATTTGACGAGTTCAACCCAAAAATCCGACGACAATGCAACAACAATCAGCTCAGCTGTCAGCTTTGTCCTTCGCAATCTGATTGCTTGCTTGCCTGCTTTCGGTGTTGTTGCTTATTTAGTGTTGCAAGAGAGCGAACTAATGTTATTATTGCTCTGACGTATTAGCGTTACTTTTAGAGTAAAAGTAAAGCAAAGCAAACAAGAGGTTTTGAGAAAGAAGATTTTACTTTACTCTTTCATCTCTTTGTGTTCGTTGTCTACACTTGGCTCGTTCATCTCACTCACGTTGGTCTCTATGACACATCATGTAACGACGAGTGCACGTTTGTCGATCGTTGACGATAGTTGTGTTCGTAGCACGCAATTGGCACGAGTTTTAGACAGAAAACTCGTTTAAAGAAAGCTCATATTTTTTTTCTCGATCTCTTGTCAAACGAACATTGATTTTTTGCACCAAATCTCGATCTTTGTCAAGCAATCTTTGTTGTTTAGATTTAGATTCGAGAGAGAGAGAGAGAGAGAGAGAGAGAGAAAACAACAACTCTCGATTCTTTTAACGATTATATGATTATGTATTTGCAGATTTCGTTCCGTTTTGTCTGTCTTAGTGATTTGGTCACTGTCTTTCAGATTTCAAGGTTGCCAAAGTGGCCAAACACAGGTTGAGCACAGAGAGATTTCATCCTTTCGAGTGATTATATCGAAAAAGTATACAAAATGTGTGAGCGTGACCAAGGTCACCAGAGCACACGCAACGCAATAAATGCTACTATGTGATGAGTTCTAATTCTATTGTTGTTATTATTATTTTCACTGTGCATCTATTGCTGTTGCTGTCATTGTCGTTGTTATTGTTATTGTGAACACGATGGACACATCAAACCACAACACCACCAAGAATGACAATAAAATGAAATGAAATGAACAGATACAAATTATAAGACAAAATTGTGCTCAGTCGATAATTTGCTGTTGTGTATTATTCGGCTAGCATTGTTGCGCATTCACACAGTGATAGGTGACACAGGTGAACCATCATCATGCCATCAGTCGCAACAAGCAAAATGATAGCCCGTCACAATAAATCAATGACAATGATATCTTGCAATGTCAGCGTATAGCAAGCATGTCACCCATGGAATCAGAAATCAATTTTGATTTCGATCTCAATTTCAATTTCAATTTTCACCAAGCACTCATCTCTTGCCACTTATTCTTTTCATCGATTAGAATCGATCAAGAGATGTAGGATAAGTTTTGTTATTGCCTGGCGCTAACGTCGCCAATGTCCCCGCATAGGCACGCATCCAGGTGAGCTGAGATTCATGACACTCTTCGAGACACATGCCTTGTTAGACATATGCCAGCTAGAAAGAGAGACAATTTTTAGCCAATATTTTCGCAATCTTCAGTTCTAACCATCTTCTCTCAGTTCAAAGATAAGCTGAGATGTTGACGAAAGAAATCTTAGCTAACTTTCTAATTTTTCTCTTAGGCATACTGACAGACAGACCGACTATGTTTCGTGTTCTTGTCGGTAATCCTTGATATTTTGTTTCATTTTGATTGGTGAGACAATTTTCTCTTATTTTTAGCTTATTTTCATACATACATCAAGTTGACTCTCTCACACACAGACACACACTGCTCGATGTCAACGGAATGATAGTAAAATGTTAGGAAAAATGTTGGCAAAATGACAAAATGATTGGCCACAACAACTCGAGCTCACTTTCTATTGTACTCTTTATTGTCGTCCAACCAACTCACTCAGCAGCAACTATTGAGCAAGCTCGGCCATCGAGCACTAACAATAACAATGATAGCTCGATGGAGCCCTTGAACTTTATGGTTGAAATAATAATTTTAGTTCGCTTGAGACAAATTACGTACAAAACACAAGAGATTGCAAAAGATTGCTCACACATACATACACACACACGCACGCGACAATCTTCAAAGAAGCAACAAAGTTTTTTTTATCACAATTGCGTGCCTTGAGTTGTTGGTGGCCAACAACAACGATGCTCGCTCATGTTATTCGTCCATTCATCGATCGATCTATCGGACGGATATTGAACTAACATGACCAGCTAACAGATGAATGAAAACAATGATGACGCCACCCAAGTACAACATTTCGTTTTGAGACACTATTTTCAAGTCACTAGGGATCGTTGTCACAATTGTGCAATCTCAATCTTGACACTAACTCGATACACACAAAATAGTTTTCAGTCACTAGTCGCTGTGTGTCAATGACAAGCATGAGCATGAGCTTGATCTTGAGCTGATGATCAACATTTGATTGAATTGAATCGAAATAAACAATCATATCATCTCGCTACTGCTTGCACTTTTGCTATCGATACAAATAGCTCACAAAGAGCACACCAAACATATCATTGCTTTTTTTCATTGACCTTCGATAGCTCAAACTTAAGCTTCAGTGTAAGCTTGAGCGGCGACATTAGAGATTGACATGACAGACATCACGTGACTGTCATTGCATGATACCAGTCTCAGTCTCAGTCTCAATTTTTAATGCAATCTAATCTTCTAACCTCAACTGTTTGTACTGTTGTTCGCTTGATAATGACTCACCTGTTGTGAACTGATTTTACACCACTTAATGGATGTCACACTTGGTGCAATAATTAATGTTCAACAAATCAATTTTTCTATTTTCACCACTTCGTCGTTTTCTTCTTCTTCTTCTTTGTCGGTGACTATTTTCTTTGGTTGTTGCTGAAAGATACTGATTTCGAGTCAAAACATCGATTGTGTAACAAAATCACTAGATCTTAAAATTTACTTTCACTGCAGATTTGACATTGAGATAATTGCTCTTGGTAATAATAATAACGATGAAGATTGACATTCACTTTTTGATGCTTCATGACCTCGACACAATTGCGTCGAACAACAACAATTGTGTGTGTGTGTGTAACGATAATAATATCAAAACAAAAGAATGTAACAATCAATAAGTCAATCGGATTTAAATTAACGAAACAAATGAGCAAACAAAAACTCAACACGTGCTCAACAGATGTTGCTGATTAAATTTGTTAGCTCATTTTCGATTGGTTTTCTTGATTCGATGAGAAGATTAATCTGTTCTTCTTTTGTAATTGATTGCTTTTGTGGTTGATTCACGGTTGATTAAACACACAATGAAGCACAGAGTGAACAACATCGAATTGATTGACAACAAATTGATTGAAATTGAGATTGACTTGTCAAACATCTAATAAAACAATAATAATAATTAAGCTTAAACTGTGTGCGATTGTCAGTATTGTTATTGATTGACGCTCATGTGTCGAAGATTGTGTTGCGTGACGTTCGACAAGTGTACTGTATGATTTAGTTGTGTGTGATGCAGGTGCTCGTGGGTAAATTGTGTGTGTGTGTGTGCACCTGCTGTGTTTGCGCGCGCTGTGCATGCGTTTAGATTAAACACGCGTTAATTAACAACTTTTGTATTATGTGTGTGTGCCCTAAACTAACTCTATGGCTACACCTTAATGACAATGCTGCATTGACACTGACTGGTTAACATTAAAGCACGCGTATTTGTTGAACAAACACTTTGCATATTGCGGCTTATTGACTTGTTATTACTGTCGATAGCTATCGATGATACAAGCGGTTAGATTGACGAGTGTGTGGACAGCGGGCGTAATAATGACTAGCACGTGTTTACTTAACAACTTTGTGTGCAACATGCAATACGGTATATGGGTGCAATCGGATGCATCATAATTTATTGTCGTCATAGTTGTTGGTGTCGATTGTTATTCTTCTTGTTCTTACCCCTGTTGTTGTTGTTGTTGTGTAGCATCTTGTGGCTCCACAGTCATAGCCACAGCAGAGCACGCTAGCCTGAGCCAGCAGAGATATCTTTTGGAACTTTCATCATGTTTTCAGACAATAACAACAACGACAACGGCAGATAACAATTCTTTTTTCAACAACAAACAATGCTCGCACGCACTCACACACGACCATCTACAAACGATAGCATAGAAGTAACGAGAACGAGAACGAGAAAAATCGACCGGCTAACAGCCATGCCTTCCAGCAAGCTGAGTTGAGTGAGCTCTTCTAGCACACGCACACACCTGTTGGATGAGCTGCATTAGCTAACGCACTTACACACATCAGTACAGTGCTATAAGTGCGTGCGTGCATTGTGCGTCACCATCGACATCATCTTTTAGCGGCTTCCACTTTCACTCACTCTCACTTGTGTGTGTGTCTTCAGTTCGTCCGTCTCTCAGTAGTTTTCAGTTCTATGAATGCTAAAAGCGCTCCGCCTACGCTATGTTTACCCTTAGTATTATGCACTAGGCTTGCGTCGTCAGCAGCTTTAGCTTGACTCGACTCGACTCGACTCATCGACAGAGCGCATGCGTGAGCTCAAGTTGCAAACAAGTGGAAGAAGTTTTCTTCTCTGGCGAGTCACAAAGTAAGTGCAAAGTCTATTATTTTATTATGAAAAGGACTGTCAGAGTTGGCACTAGAGAATCATCAGGTAGCCAACGGTTCAAGCTACCTGCTGCCACTGATGATGATGATGATGATGATGATGATGGTGCTATCGTCTAGCAGCCGAACGAACGAATAAAGCTAGCCGTACGATGCGAACGAATGAATGAGAGGAACAGCCAACAGGTGGGCGTCCGAGTCAAACAAATTGGAGGCGTTCAGTGCCAGCTTCAGCTCTAGTTAGAGTTAGAGTTAGAGTTAGAGTTAAAGTTAAACTTAATGCCAGAGTTAGAGTCGAGTGGAGAGCATCATCATCATCATCATCTTCGAGCTCTGAGTTGCCTCTTCATTCAACACAAAGCTTTCAATCAGTCTTAATCAGTCTATGAGTGTGTTGTTTCTGTTGTCGGGTTTTTCTTCTTGTTGCCACTATTTATTGTTATCTTTCAATGCTTGCTAGCTCGTTATTTGCACGTTAGTTGATTGTTATTCCCTGACTGAAGGCTCTGGACGTCATACTTCAAGTGTTGATTTGTATTCACACTTTCAAATTCACTTGACGACGAGATGCCACTTGTCGTTGCCATTGTCATCTTGCTTCGTTCACTCACTTCGTCGCTGTTTGTCAGCATCGTGTTGTCACATATTGCACCTCCTGCTATCGTTGTCTGCTTTCTTTCGTTCCTCTGCTATTGTTAATCGCACTACTGTTGTTAGTGACAACTAATGTCGACGACTAGTTACGACATTCATCATCAACAGCATTGGTATCAGCAACCTTTTTGATGCTGATAATGATGATTATGATGTTGTTGTGAATGTGTGAAACCGAGAACGCCATCTTGTGAGCGTCAAGGTCATTAGTGCTCATGATAATTTTTCATCATTATTTGCAAAAATCTATCCAATAATGATACTATAATGTGTGTAGCCAACATATGTTAATACTAATGCACTGGCAATGACACAAACGACAATATTGTCATTGAGTTGGCAGAATAAAAGAATAGTAGTGAACAAGACACGCTCAACTGGCCTTCCTTGATAAATCGATGAATCTTTTTGCTAAATAAACATACATGCTGATCACAAACCTTTCACGAAGCTAATTGACATTTATACACACATATATGTATATATATATATATATATATATATACATACAGTAGCTTGAAGCATCGACAATCATCTTTTACTACTCTTTTTATTTTTCCATCACCACACGCACACACAATTTTAACTCTGTACAAACTTTTGTCTGTGTGTCAAAGTTATTGAGCAAGTTGTTGAAATTAAATGCCTTTTAACTTTATTTTCATAGCTATTTGATGTCATTCGGATGCTCATTGATCGCTGCCTCTTGCTTGATGGTTCAGTTTTCTATCATAGCTAAACGTTTAACGTGTTCCTTGAGTATTAGCGTCAATTTGTTTCAATTTATCTTTTTTTTTCGCTCAGCATTATTCAAATTGTATGTTCAAGTACGAATTCGATTTGAAACAAGTAGCAACAATAACAACAGCTCATGTTAAGCACGTCAAGTGTGAGCTTAAAGGGTAGGCTGAAGTTTATAAAAGTGTCTCGACGATTGCTCACTCATCAATTGCAATCCTAAGAGATTCTTCGTCATAGTTGTTGCCGTCGACAAGTCATTAAAAAAATATTATAACATGCTTCTCGAGCCACATATGAGTTCAAAAGAAAGCGAAGAAAGAAAGAAAGAAACCAATCGATTCGAATCAAAACAAATCAATGATTGTTGTTCGATTTGTCGTCACGTTTTTGGCTCACACGACGCACGACTTACAATGCGTACAAATGTATGAATGTAATAATAAACAACAACAAACGTCGTCAATAAGATGAGCGTACGAGCACGCACAAAGTGAACATATTATGTGTGAGTCAACAAATTGAGTTCATTTTAACGTGATAATATTGACAACAATAATCGAAAGCCACGAAAGAGAAAGAAAATTGAACAATAATAATCTCAAGCAATAGAGCAATTAAATATCAACCACTACAATCAAACAGACAGGTGTAGCGCAGATTAAACGTCTTTAGGCAGTGCAATTGCTGAACTAGACAGCAGCAGCAGGTGAATCTCACTCGTGTGCAACATACACTACTAACACTTACGTGTAGCTATGAACTGGCGATGAACGAGGAACAGAGTAGAAGATGACATGACAAACGAACGAACGGACAGACAGAGAGATTGTACGACTCAACTGTGCATGTTTTGTCTTGTAATCAGCATTTAAACTTGAACTCAACTTTACCCACAAAGATAATCTTGGTAAGAAGAATGACTACTTTAAATACCATGCATACATTCATGAAGCTCTAAATAGAAGCACGAGAAACTATTGCTAATATTCTTGCGACCAATGTTGATAGTGTAAACATCGTATCATCAACTGGAAGCTCGCCGTCGATCAGAATATTCTCATTAGAACCGCATTAGAAAGATTGCAATAAAAAGACCAAGAGAGAATTCACTTTTAGCTCTTATTCACAGTCTTATACACTTCTTATTTCACTGCTAAATTTTTTTTCATTTTCATTCACATTGGAAGTTTATTTCAATTGCTCTAAGGAACAAATGACGTTTCTGAATATGCAAGCCTTGGAGAAAGCCTTTTCTCAAAATACGCCCACTCAGTTGATATCACGCGATTTGGCGGCTCACCTCGAGGTGACCTCTTCTAGTGGCTCAGTTTCTTCGTATGAAGTTGTTCGAATTTGTTTCACAGAAACAAAAATCGAAAAGTCCTCATCTCAAGCGACACACTAAGCGAACATTGAGCGATATCGGTGTAATGTGTAACTTATTTACATAGAGATCCATTAGCTTTTCAATAGCTCTCCATTTCCATAGCACTAACCGTTGTTGCGCTCATTGGTATGTCACGCACCGAGGCCACATTCACCACTTGTTGCTACCTGTTGCTTTTGCTTGGTCTTCTTTCCTGGCGAGAAGACAATGAAAGCAGCAACTACATGGCACACAATTGTAGCGAAACGAAAAATTGTCACAGATTTGAATAATGAACGAACCATTACAAGGTTGATTGTGCGCGCTCTTTGTTTGCGTAATCAAATGCACGCCAATTTTATGCAATAATTTGCGAACCAACCAAGTAGGAACATTTTCATTCATTTTCTTAACTAAAACAATGAAGAACATTATTGTTATCACAAGCACAAGCACACACAAACAAGAGTGAGGCACACAAACAAAAGGCAGATGTTGCACCTGCTTGCAGTGTCAATTGCATCTGATTCTTTATCGCCAGCAATGTCATTATTGCTGATGTTCACATGCACACAGATTTCGGTGAGTTGAAGAGCACGTCTGTTGCCTGAGGCCAATACTTTGCTTATGAATGGATGATTTTCATTTCATAAGCACCTGTCATTGTCGTTCACATGCATTCAAGCAGCTCATTCGTATCATTGTGAGTGTGATTGCGTGCGTGCGTGCGTGCGTGCGTGGGTTAACGTACCTACTACAGTTGTGCAATGCTGACCTTGGCCGTAGCTCACAGCTCACAGGAAGCTGCCAATAAAACCCGCACGCACACGTTAAATACATCAAGAGGTGGACAAAAAGAGTGCAACGAGTCGGGCAGAGCGGTGAAAAGAACAAAAAAAGCGGCTCGATGGAGAACAACCTACAATCTGCAGACATACAATTGAAAAAGTGAGTTTATAATTCGAACTACTGGTCTTGTAAGTATTTTACGATCATTGTTTCATTGTGTGATCATTGTGAGCTCAAGTGTTATAGACAAATTGAGCACAAAGATGTGTTAACAGAACAACAACAACAAAACAAAGGCTCGTCACCAATTGACCTCGAAAATTTTTGCTCTCACGTTAATTCTTCTTTATTATTTATTTATTTATATTTACACGCACCAAGCGAATATGAACCGAGCGAGTTCGTCAGTCAATCTCGTTGTAATGCACTTGTTGCCTGTGGCGCCCACATAATCAACAATAGTGGCAACCATTGCACACACACACACACACAGCAACAGCGTAAAGATGATCCACCACCGACAAACCGTTGGAAACAAAAACAAACATACACACACATTGAGAGTGCGTGTGTGAATCTGTCGAGCTAATAGCAAAGAAAATTCAAGAGCTAATTCAAACAATGAGAAGATCTTTTTTTGTTGCCATCAACTTTCAAACACACGCACACACACACACACACATACTTGCATGCATAGCATTAGATTGAAGATTAGACATTGTGTTTGTGTTGTCAGCTCAACTGCAGCTTCAATTCATTCGCAACTACAACGAATATTATTCGCAACGGACAATATTAGACTGTGACTGTGTGTGTGTGTCGACACTTGTAAATTGTACGCTCACACTGATTGTCAATACAACAATACAGTTCGTCTGCCGTACGAACGTTGGATAGTCATTTGTATGAACAACAATAACAACTCAGTTCACTGACATACACATGGTAATAACGTTCGTTGAAGAGCAACATCTACTACAACATTGCATAGCAACATTTCCAGCAGCAGTCCAAGCAGATATGATATTTTAGACGTACACTGCCAATGTGCATGTACGTGTGTCACCTGGCTAATTTGCATATCAAGCTTGGGCTAAATCATCAAGCTATTGCTAAGCAACGATGGTGACGATGGCGGTGGCAGAGGCGATGTGCACGCCGAGTATTGCACGTGGTGGGTTAAGCCGAACTGAGCTAAGCAATATTGAGTTTTAGAATCTCGCTCGAATCGAAAATTGAGCTTGCTTTGTGATTTGCAATTGTGTGTGTGTGTGTGCGTGGCAATGACAGCAACAACGTCAGACAACAGCAGACAACAAATGTGGCATTAATTGTCTGTGTGCAATCGAAAATAAAAGGTATTCGTGTTAATAATGCCAATATGAATATCGCGTTGGCCCAATGAATATCGAACTATTGATATCACATAATCAGTTAAAGTTAAAAACAGTGGTAGTGGAATAATATATAACTTGCAACGATCAACTGGAAAAAGTGGCTGACAAAATGAGCTGTCAAATATTTCACTTTGCAAAAAATCTTAGCGCGCGCGCGGCAGGAAACACAACAACAAGTTTCATTCGAGTGGCTGCTGGTTATTTAATGATCATTGGTTGCACTTGGCATTATATCGATTTTCGTAAGTTTTCCACAACTTTATTTATTTTCTTTTTTCTTTCCAGTTCATAGTAAATAATCATCGACCGGCGCAAAACTTATACACAGCACAGAGCGGACTTGATAGATGAATACATAGATGGATAGATTACCAGATAATAATAACAATTGAAACAAGTAGAATTTTATCTATGTAAGCTATCTGTAACTACTAAGCACTAAGTAAGATAATGATGTAAAATAGTGTGAGTTTGTGGCTTCCGCTTGCTCGCTTACAGCGTGCAGTGAGCAGCGAATGTTGTGCAAAATCACGGCACGAATCGTTTGCTGCCTAAAATTCAGCTAATGGCACGTTATCGTTCAACGGCGATAAAAGCACCGCCAATCAATCGATTGGCAACTCATTTTGCATGAAAACATAAGTGCTAATAATAAAGAATATAATAGACGATCACGTGCGCTTTACACCACAAATATTCAACCACAAGCACAAGTACGAGTTAGTCGAGTAGGTCGAGCCAATCACAGCATCAGCAAATCAATCGGTGAAGTCGTCGAATGAGCCGAGCTGACTAGACTTGCATTTTTGACTTTGCCATCGAGAGTTACGATAAACAGAGATAGTTGTCGCTACGTCAGATGGCGACACAGCCAACACACCGAGCAAATAACAAATGACACCTGACGTGTTCGCGCGCGCAGTGATTCTGATTATTATGTAATTGTTAATGTGAGCTCATTGGCAGGGCAAGTGCAGTGAGCTAGCGCATTGCGAATCGTTGACACTGCACTGCACTGTATGCTCATTTGCTGCTTGACTGAATGCTGATTGTGCTGTTGTATCAGTTGAACAACATGGCTACATTTAATTGAACTTGTCTTTATTTTCAAACTGGCACTTGTTGTTGCTGTCGACTTCATCTTTAACTATTTCCTGGCTCATATTGAATTGTAGCACTAATAGCAAGCTATTGTGCAGCAAGTGTGCGTTTGCCAACCAGGTGAGTGTTCATGTTTAACGCAACTCAGCTCAGGAACCCAGCTCGGTGTTCAAAGCTCAACGAGTACACGATGCGAATGACGGCCACCACGAAACAACCGAATGATCAACGATGATTACAACAGAGCTAGCTAGCCTAAAGTTAGTCAGTTCGTCAATTGGCAGTTTGTAAGTAGTCAGCGGTTTGAATGGCCCTGAAAATCAAATGAACAAAAACTGACTGTTACATTCTGACTCAACTGACAGTTACGTAATGAGCTGGCGCCGCCGTCAACGTCAAGCAACGAGTTGCGCAATCTCTGCCTCACACACACACATACACAAACACAAACACAAACACAAACACACACGTATACTATGCATTGAATTGTAGCACAACATAGTGAAATGAAATAAATAAAATATGCAATGTGGAAATGACATTTCCGGTCTCCAAACTCTAAACTACCCGCATGACATTTGTTGACGTCCGTTCGCTTCTATATTGACAGGTATTTCGGCAGACAGATCGACAAACAATTATAACGATGAATTGACACACAAGCGAGCGAGCAGACAGACAGACACACACACGCACACAAATTGTCAGACGCATAATTTGCGCAATGAAAAATAGTAATGAAATGTATACAACCAATTTTCGTTAGATGTAGGAATTAGCCGTATGTTGAACGTTTGATGTGGCCAGCATCGTATTTGACAGCTACACTTGTAGTTGTTGTTGTTGTCAGGTAGAGTTAACCGATTTCAACCGAAGCCACGAGCTGTCGCTTGAAATGTGTGCTAATCGACAGACGCTACCATTATTGTTGCCTCTCTAAGTGCAAGTGAAATGTATTGTTGACATTGAATTTTTTTCGAGCAAGCTTGACACAAGCAATTAATAATAATCGCGTACGCTAGGCACGTGTACTGTCATACCATAGCATTGTGTGTTTGTGTCGAAAATTTACGACTACCGCAACTAGCAGCCAGCCAACGGCAATATAAGCATATTGTTGCTGTTACTTTTGTAGATTTCGCTTGCTCGTTGTTGTTGATTGCTGTTGTCTCTCAGCTGCTTGTTGAGGCGATCACAGAAACAGACAGACAGACATACAGACATCGCACAAATAGCTTGCCACTCGCTTTGCTAACTTCTAACTTTATAACTTTTCAAGCTTGAGATAATAATAGATTGCGACCCAATGAGCTCGCGATTAATTGCACAACAAGTGCTACAACAACAAGTCGTGCCCAAGTAAACTCTGGGCTTTGTACGTTTGGTCTTTTCTGTTTTCTCCAAGCTTCGTTTCGTATGTTCCAACTTGTGTGTTGCTGCTGCTCGCACCACAAAGTTTGCGCTAACAAAGCTAACGTTAATGCTGACGCTGCTTGGCTGGCTGCTGTTGCTTTGATGTAATGGCGAGTAAAACAACAAGTGAGAAAAAGGAGAAAGAAAACTACTTTCACTGTTCACTGCCAACCAATCATCTGTGTTCTCTGTATGTTAGTCTGTTGTTGCACAGTGCGTCTAACATCAGGTGTGCTATCTTGGCAACGTTCTGCTCTGCTCGTGTTCTTGCAATCTTAGTCAATGTTAGTGAATGTAATTCAATGTTAGTGTCAGTGGATTAGTCAATCTTGACGGTGTAAGAAATATTCTCTCGTCGATCGTCGAACGATTCGTTATCATGAAGCGAGTGAGCGAGAAAGAGAAAGAGAAAGATAACAAATTGCAATCAATTCTTTCTTCATGGCACTTCGATTGCGTGCCATTCGCCACAATTCTTGCCGCCAAAATTGCTTTCGATCACAATTGATTGTTCGCTCACTCACTCACTTTCTTCGCTCATCCAGTCCGGCATACACACACACACACACACACACACACACACACACACACACACAGACAGACATAAAGAGAGATAGCCTGACACATAGATAGACTCGTGGAATAAAGACATGGCATGGGGAGAAATGAGAAACAATTCAATACTGACTCACTCAAAACTGATATCGAACTTTGTTTGATCGAAGTGAATCGAAAATTGTTGTTAAAAGTAGTATAATTCAACTTCAGTGGAATGGTCTGTTACGAAATAAGCCAAATTTTATTTGTTGATTTGATGCTGTTCACTCCTTCAAGTCATTCCGATTGATATTATTATTGGTTGGGTTACTATTTTTTAGTGGTTGGTGGTTGGTCGGTATGACGGCGGCGCGCAAAATCGTCAGCAATTTTGCCGGCCTCGACGAACGAATGATTACCAAATCATTTTCTTTTGTTATTGCTAATGTTGCAGTAATCCCGTATGTTCCGTTTAGGTACACACACACACACACACACACGTACGTCTGAGCAGCAATCTTCTCAATCTTAGTCGCAGCCTTACTTCTGAGCCAATATTTTCATGTTGCTGTACAGTGCAGTACACATCGATCATTATCTCTTTTTCTCGCTATAATTCATTTCATTCTTTTGTTTACAAACTCACTCATTCACTTCGTCATGTGGTTCACTTTGTCTCTGGCTGGAAGCTGGCTTAAAAGTAAAAAGTAATCGAACAAAAAGAATTCATTCAATCAAAGAATGCATAAACACAATGCGTGCTTTTGGATTACACGTAAGCACACGTGCCAGCCACACGTCCTGTCATAATATCTCATCGAGCATTGATGTTGAGCAGCAACTCATTCCAACTTTGAATCGATTTTGATTGATTTGAAAAATCGATAAGCGACAAGGAAGAGCGACATGTTGCTCTTGTTCTAGAGCAGCAGCAATTCAGCTTTTCAAAGATAGAGACAAAGCGAGATTGCCTTTGTTTTGTCTTCTCTTGTAATAAACTTGTTATAAACATTTTGGTTATTGTTTGTTTGTATAAATTAACATAACAACAATAATCTGAGCTGACAGCAAGCTCGGCCACACGCACCAGAGCGAAGATTTGTTCATGATATAAATTGCATTCATTGTACGTGTTTACGTTCAATCTACAAATGTTCGATGTATATGTGTGTGTGTGTGCGCGCGCGCGCGAATAGAGAATAACAATAAAGATGTTGCTGCATGAAGATTGTAGAATGAAAGATTGTAGCGAGCTAATTGTTGTTCCAACTATCAACATTTAAACTTTCAGACAATTTGTCCTTGACTTGAATTGTGCCACTCGTCGTCCAATATTCACCACAAATAGTAGCACACGCACAGCAAAAATAGTTGACACAGCGGCAGTGGCAACTATTTTTCAAACAAAAACTTTGCCAAGAACATGGCTAGCAACAGAACAAGTGAATTGCTGATGACGCCAGAAGCCAAGTGAGCTAATAGCGAGAGAGCGAGAGAGCGAGCGAGTGACTGACTGAGTGAGTGAAAGTGGTCATAGCGAGCGAGCTCACTTGGTATTATTTTCTTTCACTAAAAGAATGTATATTTTGATGAATTGTAACTTGTCGTCTTTCTTTATCTAATCGTCTCTTGTTGTGGCTCTTTGTTGCGTGTGCACGTTTTGTGTGTGTACTCAACAACAATGCAACAACAATACTTTTCCAACTTGTAAGCGACAACTTGATGTTTTTTATCCTCAACTTTTTCTATTCTCAATCTTTTATCTTAGATTCTTTAGTTTCATGAATTTCTACGATTCGATGAAACTAAATTTCGATGATTTTGTGCACAACAACACGCGATATTAGGCGCAAGTTAATAGTTGAGAGTTCGCTCGGAATTATCAAAGGAATTGAAGAGAGAGGATTCTGGAGTCTAGAGAGTAGAAAACTTGGCTTCAGTTTTCAGTTCGTCTTGAAAAGCTGACGAGCCAAAGTTTCATGCATAAGCCAAGCATTCGTCGTGAGCTGAAGATCAAGCACGAGAACGAGCACAAACACACACACACACACACACACACACACACACATGTGTGTGCCAACACACCTGTGTGCTCTCTCTTGTTCAGCTTGTTGAGCTTTCTCTCTTTTGTTGCTGTTGCTGTTGTGCTTTTGATTGGACGAACTTTTTGCTAAGCTTCCGACGAGCACAGCCAACAGCAAGAGAGTTTAAGACAAGCTGCTATAGTGTGAGCTCTTTCTTTCTCTTTCTCTTTCTCTTTTGTTATTCTGAAGTTAGCTAAAGTTAGCCCTAACATACCTTTCACAAGCTTACCACAAGTATGTTTCATGAAACTACGATTGAACAGCTCACCTGTGACTACTGGATCATCTATGTGTGTATGCGTTCACGAGCGAGAATCTGTGTGTTTGTGTGAGCACGTATTTTAGTACGAACATCTTGCTGGTCTACTTGAACACACACACACACACACACACACACACACACACACACACACACACAAATGCAACAATCATTAATATGTGGCTAATGTTGAATAAAAGAACAAAGAAATCTCACGATCACTTGTTAGTTGTGCACTTGTTCGTTAGCTCTAGTAATCTAAGCCATCACAGCTTAATGTCTAGCAAGCTGTTTGTGCGTGTGTTCTCATACAAACACGTTGTTTTTCTTTCTTTCATTCTTTCGGCCATTAGTTTTTTTGGCCACAAACTTAGATGCATGATGCACACACACACACACACACAACAAACAAACCGGTAGCAAGCTCATTTGTTCCTTTTCATCTCATCTTGTCAAGCTAACGCTTGTGTCGCAAGAAACACGATTAACATGTTCGACAAACTTTCAATCTCAATTGAATAAACAATTCAAGTTGTCTACTCAACTCGAGTGGCCGATAATCTGGTCAACAAATCAAGTGAACATCTTTTGGTTCACTTTATTATTCACTGGTATTTTATTTTTTTTTTGTTCGCTTTGGCCGTCGCGATCATTTCAAACTCAACGACATTATTTCACATTATGCACACCTTGGTCGCTAATGGCCGATCGATTGGCTTCACCAACGAGCGCCATCTGGCGAACAATCTATGAACTTGTTTGTTTCGTGCTCGTGATATGAAAAAAATCTACAATTGTTGTTAATTGTTAGCTCTTTGGTGCTTTGATTGGCCCTCTAAGTGTCGACGATTTGATGACGAAGACAGACAAGCACAGTTGTCTGAGAACAATAAACTTTGTCAACAAGTTAAAAGTTGGTTCGAACCACTGGTTATTCGTAACAAATTCGAAAGCCATTGAGCACTCTGATTTGCATTCATAGTGAGGACGACAGCAACAAGTAGTGGGTGGTATAATTAAAAATGTTGCCCATAGCTGTTTGTTGGCTCTGAGCAGCTTCGGTGAAATATTAGAACTTGTTGTTGGAAATATCAACTCGTGAGACACAAACAAGAGCGCCAAGCATCTTTGACGAACTGTGTGTGTTCACTAAGAGATGATGGTAATAATTATTATCTTTAAATAGTGTCTATGAGTTCTCTCAAAATGTAGCGCACAAGCACAAAATGTAGCTGCAATAATATCGCACAAAATGCACTGTCGCACTTTTGTATGAACAGAGATGAATGCACAACAGCTGCACGGCCGTCAACGTTTATCTCACGATTCTCTTAAGCTCTCAAATACACACACACACACACACACACACACACACACACACACACAGACACACACACTCACACTGACAAACACTTTGTTCACGCTTCTGTTCATATCGAACCGAATCTTTAGAGCCAACCGGCAGCACTTGCTGTGTGCTTTGCTATTTGCCCGTTGACATCCCGTCTTTGTCATCATTAAATAGTCACAATCATCATCTACGATGCCAACCATAGTCGTTACCGTTCACGATAGCCGTTGTCATTCAACGCTTTTAATGCTCAATGACTGTATGTGACGCAAATGCGCGCGCAAATTCAGCGAGCAGCTTATCACAATCAGAAGCAGTAGCAGCAGCGGCTTATCTTCATCGTTGTCGTCATCATCATTTCAGTCAACGTCAGTGTACGTCGTCTTCGGTCTTCGGTCATCGCCTCGAGCTTTGGCTACTGCATTTCAAGTTGCAATGCCAACTGTCGAGTAGACGAATATTCGATTTGTCGAGTGAAGCATTCGTAAGAATCATAAACGTCGTCGTCGTCGTCGTCGTAGTTGACAAGCGACAAGTGTGAGTGCGAGCTTTTTTTTATGAAGAGACAACGATTACGTAACGCTTCCATGCATAACAAATAACCATAATGATAATAATCACACGCGAAACTTCGCATAATGACAACAGGCTGCGTTCGGTAGCACACACACACACACACACACACGTTTCTAGTGACCATTGGTTCAACAATGATTATCATTATCATCATCATTTTTATCTCTTTCACACACCTGTTGTGCACTACACTTACATTGTAACACAATATTGCACTCGAGCACAATTCGGGCAATGCATTCGTTGTTGTTGTTGTTGTTGTTGTTATTGTTAGCTCGAGTGAGATAACAAAGTTTGCGCGCCAAATTCGCCTCTCTTACTGTCATATCACGCTATTGTCCCTGTGTCCTCAACTTGAGACGACATCAAACAACAAGTCGTCACTCGATCATCATTTGTTGCTCACTTCTGCAACAGCTCATTTCTGTCTCTCCGGCCACTTGCGTCTTCTCGCGATGTGATTACATTCAAGCAACACTAGATGATTGTCTCTCGCCTCACACTTGATCCTCCTACTCTACTAAAGGTTTGCATCCGATGTGTTTGTATCTGTTGCATCATCTGCGACCATGAATGCAGTGCTTTGATTAAGTTGCCCAACAGTGATGGCGCCGCCGACGATGCCAACAACGTACGAAAACTTACATACGCACTCGTGCATATGTCCCACCATCCGTTCGTCCTTTCGTACGTTCGCGTGCGTGTGTGCAACGATTAGTAATTGGCTACGTTACGCTGGCATGATTACTTCTTCTCGAGAGCATTCTAACTCTCGAGAAATTGTCGTGTAGATTTTGCATCGAACAACTGGCGAACGAACAAACGAGCAAGCTGACGAGCGAGAGAATATCACCAACTGACTCTCTCATCAGCATCAACATCAATTTGCTGACCTATGTGCTGAGCTCAGCGTCCATAGACCACCTTCTTGCTTGTTAGCGTACCTGTTACATGTTACTACCTGGCTGTCAAAAATTGATTTAGTGATTATGACAAGCACAAAGGAAAGACAACTCTCCTTTGGTTCGAGTTACGTAAACATCATCATTGACGTTGGCACTGCCGCCGCACACATGTCACAACTAAATAATCATCAAACATTCATCCACTTTGTTCACTAACAAAATAACAACAACAATAACAAAGATGATCATCTCTCTCGCACGTTAGTTCACTAGCAAGTTAGTTGTTATCTCTCGCCAATGCTTCTACTGATCGTTGTTACTGTGAGACACACATCAAGCAAGAGACCAACAGCTGGATTTTATGTGGCTGATATTTTCAGCAACAAAGGACTTGGTTATAGCTAAATGATTGATGACAACTCTCGACGAGTGAGCACTCTCGACTTCAAATTTGATGTTGAAATTGTTTCAAAATATGTTACTTGAAAAGAGTTTACTTGAAAATTGAAATTAAAAGCTGGATATTTTTCCAACCCATCTCATCCGCTGCATTTTCTCGACATCCAGAGAAAATGCAGAGAGATGCTATCCCTCTTACTCACTGCTATGGATACTCACTTTCATCTTAGCAGAGCCTAACTAACTTGATTCACAATCAGTGCAACAAAATGCTGACTGTTCATTCCAGACACCATGCACACAATGCTTAGACAGAACACTACGCTTTTTGACGCAATAAATTGTCGATTGCGTCAAAATGTACGCTGATAAATCGCGCGCATAAAAATAAGATGAAACTCACCTTGTGCTTGTTGCAGAGCCAAATTTGTTGGCGATAAAGTTGTTGCTGGAACCTAAATATTGTTGCCGCTTTGTTTTTGCTGCTGAATATTCGCCGCTCGACTTCAATTGTCGCCGAATATGCTGTTGATTTTGATAGATTTGATTGCCGTTGCTTTGCTCACAATCATTCAATCGATGAATATGATTGTTGTTGGCCGAATATTGTCCGTTGTTATCTTTATCACTTTTTGTTTGTTTATTGTTATCGGTGAGGTCAATCGAGTAATCTTTCGATAGTTGTTCGTCTTCTTCTTCTTCCTCTCCTTCTTCCTCCTCTTCTTCTTCGTGCTCTGCTCGTGTGATTTAGAGGACAATTGATTGCGATTTAAACGTGAGATTTCAGCACAAATACCATTAGTTAATTGTTAATTGATAAATGATTAGTTAAGCTTGTATATTTTTGCTTCGTAGTTAGTATTTTTGTAAGATTGATGAGCCCTGAAGATTGAACTTGACTTATTTACTGAGTTGTTTACCTGCAAATTTGCTATATGCTAATCGAAACAAACAATTGTCACTTAGACTATTATTTCATCTAATAATCAGTAGCATCATCGAGCAGCACAAAAATTGACCACAATACACAGTGGACACAGGCATGAGTCATAACGCAACAAGAATGTGTCTTCACAACAAGCAATAATGTCACAGTAGAAAAGACGAAAAGAAGACGCACACGGTGAAAAAAGTGTCGTCAGTGTCACACACACAAAATGTCATCTACTGCGCATGTCAGGCATGTCGTGTGAACGCACACGGCCAGGTGCCAGGTTACGCAATTACGCACTCACTGGCATGACATTGTTCATTCAATGGCACTCTTTTAGTTCGCTCTGTGTGTCATTCATTCGACCAATCGGCATCAATGTAAATGCTAATAATAGTAGTTAAGCGAGCAAGAAATGATTTTGCCTCTTGTTTCGCAAGTCACAGTTAAAGAGTCTCAGTTTAAAAGTGAGCCTCAACTTACGATTTAAGTAGATATAATGAGGCCAAATGACTGGATGTTTGCATATAGGTGCGTCAAGCACCGACCTATCGAATTGAATCGAATCGAATCAAATGAGCGGTGCGTGTGTATGAAGCCCGCGAGCGTCCCATTTTGCCACAATGAGCAATGATGGTCGTCGTCTAGAGACCTTCGTCGTCTATTGCAAGGCTAATGGCAGTAGACGAGCGATCAATCGAATCGTTTCGTTTTGACTCGATTCGATTCGGAGGACTTCAAACATAAACTCTTGAGAGAATAGCTATAAGAATAACGCACGTGCGATTGCGTGACATTACTTCATTAACGTCAAACTTGAAGCCCACTGTCGAAATATGAAAAAAATATTCAATACGCCATTGTCATCGTCATCGTCATCGTCGTCGTCGTCGTCGTCGTCGTCGTCGTTGTCGTCGTCATCGTTGTCGCTGTTGACCGACTCAACAAATGAACGAACGAACTGTTAAACATATTTGGCGCCACATTAACGTTGCACACACGAACAACAAGACACACAATAATCATCGCGCACGTTCAACCTTATGTCACATGGCAATTTAAGAGTCTACTTTCTAAGACAAGGCATAGATCACTGTTAATATTCAAATGGGCTTTGTATGTGTGTCAAGTTAGCTCGCTCAGTTGTTTGGTACACCAATGTAGTGGTTGCTGTTGTTGTTGTTATTCTCTTGTGTGCAATAATTCAAGCAAACGAACGATCAATCGAGCGATCAAGTCCCGTGCATTTTGTTCACACACACGCACAGTATCATCAAACGTTCTTTCTTTAAACTGTTGTCATTTTTCCAAAAATGCACCATTAATGCTCTCTTATTAAGATCTAACTGTACACACTGCTCGCCGTTCCATTCTTCGATCTGTTGTGTTGTAACGATCGATAGTTCAGATCATTCAGATCATTGGGAGCTCAGGTGCGGCTGTGTGTCTGTACGGCGGCCAACTTGGTACCATCGATGGATTGCGATTGCGATTGCGATTGCGATTGCTATTTCGACTGATTCCCATTCTGCAATTGCATCGATCAGTGGTTCGATGGTGTTGTCATGGTTACATTGTTGTTATTCATTCATTCACTGACTGACTGACTGACTTGAAGAGCACTCAGTCAGTGCTCAGTGAGACGAATGGAGGCAACAGCTCCTCACAAAAAGTTTCTCTGCCTAGTTGTTCGCAAAATGAGTCTGTGTGGACGTGCGCTTGGCACGTGCAAACATAGCTAGTGCTCACACACACATTCAAATACGAATACGAACATGAACTCGAACCTCGACTGACTTGTTTATTGCTCAACTACAAACAGAAAATGAAAAATTCAAACTAAAAATAAGAGTCAAAATAAATGTGCACTCGAAATTCAGAAGTCACTTTGATGCACGCAATCGTGATCGCGATTGATGCAAACAACGAGACACTCGAGTGAGGCGCCAGGTACATCGCGTGACCAATGCATCTGCATCCGTCCCTGCTCTCTGTCTCTCCTCTCTGTTGTTTCTCTATCACATGTTCATAGGCTATCTCTATTGCTTATAACGTGCTTGCGCTCGTTCGTCGTCTCTTTGACAGTCACTCGACGAATAGACGACGAATAGAATGGAATTGAGTAGAGCAGCAGACGAACGAATGTTTTCAGCTATGTTCGACGCTCTTATAACTGTCATAGTTCATTCAAAGTTGAACTATAATAAGTATGATGAAATTGAAAACAATCAATGATAATTTGGCTAAAAATAGAGAGCCACATATATGAATAAACAATTCAAATGAAAAGAAACTTTGAATAAATGAACGAAATACGAACGAGCAATTTCTTTCTTAACTGTCGTCGGTCATTTCTTCATTTTTTTGAAATGTTTTTCTCAAAATTGCCGTTTACCTAAACTTAATCGCACCATCAATTTGATTATAAAATAAAACAACATGGACTCGTGCGACACTGCGCTTCGATGCACACTCAATATTGGTTTGTCGCAACTACTATTGATGTAATGCCAATTCATAATAGTTGAATATTCCCACATAAATTGGCATGAACGAAAATCAAGCAATTATTTGCAAGATCAGAGTGTCGCATGACAATTGTCTGCTCGATACTCATCAGGCCATACAAAAATCATCTTCATCTAATAGAGGAAGCGCACATTCAACGTTCCAACATTCAACGCCACGTGGGCACACATTATGACTTGGCTCATCTGGTCCACAATGAATCATCTAAACATAATGACGTCGAACACCCAGGTTGTTGTCGACACAGAAAGACAGAAAGAATCACATTGTGTTCTACCAAATGGAGCCATTTTTAAGAGAGAATGATCTAAGAGAGGATGTGGCAGCGACATGACGAGCTAATTTTCTCAATCAACAACAATATTTAAATAGACAGACAGATGATCACAGGTCAGAGGGAGAGAGAGAGAGAGGGAGCAAGAGAAGGAGAAACAAGTGTGTCACATGAGATGACCGACGTCGCTCGAATGCTTATTGGTGTCACTGAGCACTGAGTACAGAGCATCAACACACAATTGGACAACATGAAGATTGTCATCAAGACTTAGCACAACAGCATAAACTGTTGTGAACGTCACTCAAGTAATAATAATAACACCCGGCACATACGAGTGTGCGTAGCTTGATTGTGATTATGAGTTAGCTTGAGCAGGTGAATATCTCGTTGATGCTCATGCTTGATGCAGTCGTTGAAAAGCGACGAGCGGTCATCTGGCTCGAGAAGATCGTCATTTGTTGAGCTATTGCAAGGCGACGTCATTGACTCGTTGTTGCTGTTGTTAGAACAACAGCAAAGCAATGATGTAAAATAAAGATACAGCTAGAGATAATAATAAAAAACTGGACACTCGAAATCATCAATCTCATGATTACGAAACAAGACAAGACCAATTTGTGTGTCTTGTTGTGTCACTTTATTGTCCACTGACTTTGTTCTCAAGATTCATTTGAACGCTTAAACTGCTGCATTCACAATTTGTTCTTGGTGTATGATGAGCAAGCCTATAATGTTGTTGAATGTTATGCTTTTTTGAGCATAGAATGGTCAAAAAGATGAATTCGTGAAGATCATACGCAATTTAGATCTTTTGCGACAAATTTAAAAATTGATGTGAAATCTTTCCTTCTAACAATTTCTTTATCCATGCATTGAAATTGAATTCAATGCAATTGCTCTTGCTCATGCTCTGTGTGCTCAGTTGTTCGTTCGATCGGATCGGATCGATCGAAGACACACAAAATTCCAATTGAGGAACGAGTTCTTCAAAACATTCATTGTTTTGAGAAATTTTCCCGATACAACAAATTCGTTACGTACAAATTTTCGTTACCAAGAGCTGTGTGTAGAAGATTTGCGACATTTTCAGATCAGAATCGTCCAAATAATAATTCGCTGAGAAGACAAAGGTAAAGATGAAATTGTCTTTCATAATTTCCATCGAATCCTCTTTGTGTATTGTGGAACGCAAGCTCAAGTTGTTCGGTTATTCGAATTGACACCGAACAATAGCAACCACTTGCTTGCTTGCGTGCCGATGATTTTGCATTGATGTGTGCATCGTTATCGCGCACTCAATGCCAACTGTGACCAACTGTTGGTCGTTGGTCGTTGCCGTTGCATCAGGTGACGGCATTAGTTGGTCAACGAAAGCAAGGCAAGGTCATTGGAAAAACGATGATGCAGCTGTGTGTGTGTGAATCAATCGATCGATTTTGCATTGCACTCTTCAACCGGCGCTCTCTTGTACGGCTGCAGCCTCTGAGAATGAATTATTGCAGTTTTGAGAGTGAGAATCGATTTCTTTTGTTTCGATCTTCGATAATTTTCTCAATTTTGTTCGGGATATTGCAAGCAGAGCAGTCACACAACACAAGTGATGTCACAAAACACAAAGATGCCACGAAGATTGTCAATTGAGCTGATCGATTGGGATTTTTTCATTCTCATCGAGTGTGCAAAATATTCAAAAAACCGATGGAATAGCAATTTAAGAGAGAGAGAGAGAGAGTTCATCTCAGGCTTCAACGACATTCGACAAGTTGTGTCTTGAAGTTGTTCTGAGGATCAATAAATAAATGGCTGTGTCAGTCACAATCTTCACTCACGGACCAATAAAATAATCGACCATCAACTGTACTCGTACTTGCTCGACTGCGACATCTCTAAAGCTTATCGTCAAAATGCAATTGTGTATCAAGAGCAAACGCATGATTAACACGTTCTCTGTGACGCTTCGTATCAAAACACAAAGCTTGAGTCAAGCAGACAATCTATCAGTCAAGGAGCTTGAAAGGAAAACGCTCGACTGTTTTGCGTTCATCAGTGTTTATTCTGTACTGACCACACTAATAGCGATTGAAATCACCGATAGAAATGTCATCGATTCTTGATGCATAGCCTTGATAATGATGCCAGCTATGTTTAGCTGGATGAATCTATGTGAGCAGAGCAAGCATACATCTCTAGTAGGATCGTCATCATTATCTGAAATGCACACACACACGATAGCATCACGGCAAAATCTCTTGATCGTCTAATCCGTCATTGTTGTTGATGACATTCACATTTACTTCCATGATGATTTGCAACATGTGCTGCTTGCAACATGTTAGCTTATAATGTCATCAAGTCAAGTTGGTACAAGTTTTTCTTTCATTCTAACTACTCATCATGAGCTAGAGTTTGTCATCAACTCATAAGCTCATGAGCTTGTGTGTGATATTCATCGCACTGTTGTGTATGATCATCAGAATCATCGTTTGCTTCTGATGATCGAACACTCCAAGATCGCACAAGAAGGACGAACAGTGCTGAGCTCTCTGTGTGTTGTATCACAAGCCAAGCGAGTGTTCAGTGAATGCTGCTGCTGAATGCTGCGACACTGGCAGACATAACTAGCTATCAAGAGTGATCACCTGTCGACTAGCTGCGGCAACAATTGCGCCATTGCAAAATGGAATCATCTAGCAGTGTGTTGTACAGTAGTTAGTATCAAGAGTGACAACTTTTATTCAACAAACGATCAACACGTCAGCGATGAATCTTACTCTGGCGATCCTACGATGTCGGTGCACAAATCATCTAGTTTTACACTTTGAGCTTTATATATTGCACCGACTTGTCTTTAACACAGTCGACATGAGAGCCATTAGAGCAAGACAACTTATCAACAACAACAACAATAACAACTCTAGCAACATTGTGTGTCATAATGCAACAAGCATAGTTCTATAGTTTTAGCTGCTCAACTGCTGACAAATGACAAATGAGCGAGTTGAGCAACAACAAGTCGTCAAAGAACATTTTTTCCACTACTCTTTCTTCAACTTATTCTAGGCACGCGAATAAAATGCAGAACATCAGCGAATGTTTCTCGCGATATGTCAAGCTTGACAAACTAGCAAATCTCGTTGTTGCTGTTACTGGCATTGGATGCTGACTCATCCAATGCAATAGACGACCAATAGTCAGATTGCTCGTCGTTGTAAGCAGCCAACAGGTGCCAAACAGTGGCCAACACTCACACACACACACACACACATACACGAACAAGGCTCAATTGTCGGGTCACGATCGGCTAACTCAACATCAATCGCTACTAATGTAGTCGCTTTCGATTGTCGTCAATGTGTGTGTATCGTTATCAACGAAATATTGCCTCATAACAGCAACTTGCAATACACATGAACATACGCAATCGGATTGTATTGCACAATCAAACAATCAAAATGAGCTGCTGATGAGTGATCGGCATGCATCTTGAATGATGTTTGCCACTACTAGCTTACAACTTGTTGTCGCTAGCTTGCATCATTGTCGCGTTGTTGTAATTTGAGCTTGTCGCTCAATTGAGTTTCGATCAGTCAACTCCTGCTTACAATGTAGTAGCGGCGGCGGCTTACACTGTTGTTGCAGTTATGTTTGTGTCACCATAACACACTAGCTTAGCTTCCTATTAGCCTATAATCATTTGATTGCCAGCTCATTAGTCGGTTACACGCTTCTTCTTCTTATTCTTGTGAGTTGATGAGCTCCTGTTGCTTTCAGCTCATCGAATAATGCGACCGACAGAGTGCATTGTTTCTGTGGTGATGCGTCTATCGACGATTGCGTCACATCAACGATTGAACACACATATTTAGGGAAGCCATTGTTGTTTCGTAATAATGAACGTTTCTCCAACAAACGTTTTGTTGTTCCGTGCAAATGTTACAACTTGCATGCTAACTTTCGCTCGATCGAATAGCGAATGTTGAATGTCGAGTCGACTATCGCTGTCGTGCTGTTGCGTCAAACACACCACCACCACAGTGTGTGAAGGGCCAATCTGTTAAGAAGCTCTCCACATGCTAAGCCACAAGCTAAGCGTCTTCTCTTGGCGAGCTTCTTATTAGAATAGCAGGCAGTGTTTTCGTGAAATCAGCACGACATATTAAATTTGATTGCCTCAGCTTGAATTCGATGGAAACCTTTTGTAATATGTAACTGCTTTAAATAAACAGCTTGAAGTCAATCAATAGATGGACAATCGAAAACAGTGGCTCTCTCGAAACAACCGCTTGCTATCGCTTGCTCACCTACACACTCAAACACCAGAGATCTTCGACTATTCAACGATGAATAGTAGCTCATGAAGAAAATTGTGGCAACATCTCGCATGATGCCTTCAGTGGCGCCATCTAGTGAGTATAATCAAACCAATTGTGAAAGTATTGATGGAAATCAACTTTTTGCTTACCTAGTTCAATTCTGCTCTGTTCTTTCTTCTTCTTACATATGATTGAGATGATGCGCAATCATTTGATCATGATCGACGCTAGAAAGACGCACCTGTCTTTTTCCTTTGTCTAGTTTTTTTCCTTGGCTTGGTTTGACTCGACTTTACTACACTGTACCACCTCAGACCATCCAAATTGACTGGCTGCGCCTTCACTAGTGCAACATCAACTAACGCACACACAAACACACAGCCACAAAGCCACTTGATGGACTTGATTCCAGCTCGAAGAAGAGCTGGAATCACTAAGCTGGTCGCTAGTAGAATCAATATCGTCGCGCGGTTTGATGGCCATCACTCGTGGCTGGTGCATCAGCAGCATCGGATTCAAGAAGGGGCTTAAGTTAAGCTAACTCTGTTGAGCTGAAATTGAAGCAAAATCGACTACAAATTGCTCAGCTGAGCTGATATTTGGCCGCCGAATGAGATGAGACAAGACGAGAAAAGACAAGACTAAAAAGCTAGCAAGCTAACAGGAAACGATGGGCTCGTCGCCGTGGTCGTGGTTAATGCTGCTACATACGTATGTTAAAGGCCTTGAGATTGCAATGAGCAATAGAACAGGTGACCTCACTCAAGCTCTTCGATCTCATAACACGCTATCACCACCAGCATCACCATCGCTATCAATATTACAATGTTAACTGACAATCCTAATACCGAACAACACTAATGCTTACGCTAGTGCAATAGGCAGCCTACTTTGATAATAATAATAATGAAGCCAAAAAACGCTTCGATGCTATAAGATTGTCTAGCAGAGAAGATGCTGACTTGCCTCTCGTCGATTATTAAACTTGTTTGCATGTTTAACGAATGAAGCTATCGATCTTATCCCATTCTATCTTATCTTATCCTATCCTATCCTATCCTATCTTATCCCATCCAATGTTATGCTATTTGATCGTCAGCAAGCGAGTCAGTGACTGTTGCTGTCGAACCACAACAATGCACTCAAGCGACTATAAATTCAATTAACAGCAACAACGAAAACAACAATCACTTGCTTGTTGTGAGCAAGAAAACAGACAGCTTATACATAACAGACGCAGCTAGCAGACGAGGAGAATGTATTAGATCAAAACAATGTGTCAGCAACAGCAACGGCAACGGCAACGGCATATAACACTTGATTAGATTGTGTGTACGTGTGTCGTGTGCATGCACCCGAAGGCAAACCATGAATTATAAATTCAGAATATTGTTACGGGCAACATTTGCAAACAACTTTGCTTTGCGTTCAACATTGAACTATAACAATGACTTGTTTAATTCGCTTTGATTTGCTTGTGACGTCAAAAATGTTGCAATTTTAGTCAATTAAAACTTACCTGATTCGATGCTGGTGTTGTCCTCGTCGTCATCCTCATGGTGCCGATCATCGTCATCATCCAGTTCGTCATCGTGCTCGTCAATATGATCGTCGGCTTCATCAGCACCGTTTATCGAATCATCAGCATAAATTTGCGCCTCAATGGAGTCTTCCATTGGCTCGGTGTCATCGCTTTCTAATCGCAACTCCATTGCCAATTGTTGTTGTTGTTGTTCGTGTTCGCGTTTAAGTGTTCTTTCCAGCCCAAGACAGTCGAATGTCCTCTCATTATTGTCGTCAATGTTGGTAGTGACGTCCACTTCTTGTGCCCCCATCAATTTGTCGTTCTCGTTCTCACTCTCACTCTCACTATGACGACACTTGTTGTTGTCACTGGTTATTGTTGTGGTAACAACCGCTGTTGTGGCTGCTGTTAATCGTGTACAATTCATTCGTGTTGGTTCTGTTAAATTGAATTAGACATAGAAAAGAATGATTAATATAGATTCAATATAGCATACAACGAGCACGTTTATCACGTGAGTTAAGCAATAAGGATAATTTAGGTAATTATCGATCATACAGAGCGAATAGATTAACAACGAGATGATGAAATAACGTTATTGGAAGCAACTCTTTATTTCAATTCATTCCTATCAGTCTGTGCTTTCAGTAGACTGCTTGTCCATGGACTACTGAAAGCGACCATGTTGTATACAATTAGTATAAAAGGCATAAATTAGCATATTCAAATTTGCTAATTCACGATAGTTTAAACAATGGCTCCAAGTGAGTTCATCTCACAAGCTCACAGGCTGTGATGGATAAACAAATTACAAATTGTTTATCTCGTTTATCGAACACACAGCTCAACCCAACAATTGTTACTCGTCGATTGGTTGCTCGTCATCTCTTGTTGACCTTGTTGTTGCTTTCTTGAGCGGTCGTCACAAAGTCAATCACATGCAGTCATTGAGCTATTGAATAGCTATTACGATCTTCAATAGCTAAAGAAGAAGAAGAAGAAATAAAGTTGAATGAACGCGTGTTCGCCGGAAGTGTCGATTCATCATGTCGATTCGATTCGAGATGACCAATCATTGATCGTCGTCGTGCATTGCAAATTCCATGTAGCAATGCACGGGTTAGAGTTAGTCAGTGGGAAAATCGATTCATCATTCTACCTTCTGGTGTTGTTGTTGCTGTTGTCATTCTCAATTCTTGGTTTGCTCTCGAATCGAGTAGCCAATATCAAGATACTCGATTGATGCAGTTCGATTGATGATGCTCGACATGATATACAAGCAGGCAATTGGACGAGCAAGTATCTGAACGAAAACAAATCAACATTATGTGTGTGTGTTATGCTCAAGAAGTGTGTAATGGCATGCTCAATATCAAGTGTTTTTTTGTGCGTATGAGCACTCACTTGATTTCAAACCTGACCAAAACTAAAGATGATCGTTGCAAGACAAAAATGAATAATAGAACAACAGAACAGAGGCAAAAGAAGAAGAAGAACAACAACAACAAGGAACAACAAGTGCTTTTAGTTTTCATCGATTCGTCGAACCAACAGTGAGTGAAAGAACGAACGCTTGATTTGTGTTTTGTTACGCTACTGCTTTAGTTGATACAATCAACATTAATATCAGCTACTATAGCAACGTCGGTCAGCCACGATAGACGGCATTGATCAGTTAAATTCGATCAGAATTGCAAGTGAGAAGAAATATGCTGTGTTCGCCAATTTGCATGACCAAACTCAACAGCAGTGCAATCTAATTTAATTGCTAGCTACATATTTTTTCGGCTTTAGCAGCTCAAACTCATAATATTTTGTTGCGGCTGATTTTTGTTTCAGCACAACAAGAACTCGCCACTTGCTCGTTGTATCACTCGTTGATTGTAAAATGCAAGCAAGCAAGAAGACGAGCAACAACAAAATCTCTAGCCGGCCAGCTGACTGAATTCAAACGTACGATCGAAGATTGACCATTGCCATTGCCATTGGCTACTCTTTCACTTGCTCTCTTGTTGTTTTGTTCATTACTATCAATGACTATCGTTGGACTTATTGCTGACGATCACTTGTTGCAAGCGTTGATCGCCAACAAGTGATGCACTTGAAGCGACGACAGCGAGAGTTGCTATTGGTGTTGCTGTTGCCAGCACCAGACAAAGATAACGCTGATTATTACATGTATGAATGTAACGAAGAGCACCGGTACGTGTGTATTAAGAAGAACAACACTCGATAGGAAACTGATATTAATCTTTGATGGTTAGACACATTGTTTGTTGGCCAACGAACAATGAGCTAGCTTATTCAACGCGCTAGTGCAAAAAGTTGGTTATGCTCTAAAAGCCTAGCTGATATCGATTCTTGACTGACTTATCTATCAGCAGCACACAATTCATCTGGTAGCCACAACTAAACGAATTGGTCGCAGCTAAAAACTCATACTTTCGTTTTAACAACAAGATGGTCGTTGATACCACTTGCTCGTCGTCGTCGTCGTCGTCTCCATCGTCGTCGCTGTTGATGACGATGATGAACAACAACAAGTTAAAGATGGTGCATCATTTCTTTCTCCCTACAACGACGATGAACAACGATACATAAACAACAAGTGCTTCCGAGTAGCAGTTGATTCAAAAGCTGACACGAAAGTGAACATGGTGAGACTATTAGCGAAAAACAAAGGTAAAAGTAAGAGTAAGAAAACAAATCGAAGAGAACACAACAACGATGCGGTTGATTCACGCGTTGTCAGTTGCCAAATCATCGCTCGTCGTTTTGTTATGGTTGCCATCTTTGTGTTCAGCACAACAAGAGCAAGAGCGCAACAAGTTGCTGGCTCTTGCTCTTGTTTTATGCGTGCTCATTACGATTGATCATCATCATCATCATCAACTAGTGATGCAGCAGCATCAATAGTACTGGCAAGCAGTAGAAAGAAAGAGAGTCAATGCCATGTTAGTTACTTAACGATTGCGTAACAGGTGAGGTCACGACTAGCACGTCATGCTTACAAGAAAGCGCATTCTCACTTTGGTCGCTTTTGTTTCGTTTCGTTTCGATTTAGTTTTACTATCACTGTTCACTGTCTGCTGTCTGCTGACGCGCGTCTTTTTTATTTTATTGTTCGAGCAATAATATTCTCTCTTTCGATGAAGGAAAATACTTTCAGTTTTGATGATACAATGCGTAGCAGCTGGAATTACGCAACAACAGTTGGATATCATTGTGTGAATCAGATCGAACATTTAGAGAAGCAAAGCATTGCAAACGGCCGAATGCCAAATGAAATGTGCTCGTCGTCGTCGTCGTACAACTCGGCGACTCGGGCACAGAGTTAACTCGATTGAACCACTCAGCGATTAGCTGAATGAATCAATAATAATAATACTAATAATTCTCTTCTTGCGTGAAGAGACCAGCATTCTTTGTGTGATGATGCTGTTGTTACCAGAACTTGAACCAGAACAAACTGTGTTGCTTGTGATTAATGATCGTAGTGCTTCATTTCAATCTATCTGTGGCTAGCGAGAAATTTTTTTCTTTTTCTTTCTGTTGGCGATTGAGACGCACACGAAACAAGTCAAATTTATGTTTAATCTATAAGCTGTCACGTGACGTAATGTATTTATCTTGATGGTATCTTGATCGTGTAGTGTGACAATCTTATTGCATCTAGTAATCGTATCAATCATTCATAGTCGAATCATTCATAAATCACCAATCAATGCTAAGGAGGCCATAATGAGCTGCTACTCTATAGACCGAGACAGTCTCAGTCACTGTTGATCTGCACTGATATACTAATCGATAAATTGCACGCAGATAGATTAGGCTGCATGACTAATCTTTATCTTCATCTTTATCGAGAGATCTTACTGAGAACGTTTCACATGTGACACTCAATGTGACTTCAATGGATGTTCAAGAAGTTTGCATGCATCCCAATTCGATTGTTACGGGCCATAATATTCACTCTGCTTTGTAATCAATCGAGAAATGAACTACCACAGCGATAATCAAGCGAATGAGATTTAATGGTCAACAAAATGAAGCCAATCATGTAAGGATTATCTTATCGTGAGAGACGTGAGATGACGTCAATCTCATACGCTCGTTTGTTGTTCGCCAATTGTTGTATTTCAACAGCGACCCACGAACTTGCTGCATAGACTAACTAGTACGCAGCACTAGTTGATCCTGTTGTCAATACTATGTGGTATAGTGTGACTACACCCTATGACGTCTGTTTTTCTTGGCCGTCTTGCCTTTCGTTGTTACATTTGAACATTCTCTAGATCTAAATCATACAGAATTATGTTTGTGACGAAAGTATTTATGAAGAAAAGATGAAAAAAAGAAAAGAGAGAAAAGTCAGTCGACTAATAAGTGACACGACAGAGTTGAATGCAAAGAGGTTTCGTGATTTCTCAGCGTGCAAGGAGCAAGTGCTTTACTACAAGTGCCTTGCTTTGCTCTCTGCCGACACGGTTTGCTGACAATTTTCATTTAGCATTTAACTACTCTATCATCGAACAAATAGCGATGACTAACAACAAATAGTTGTTAGCTAACAAATGGCTAACCAACTGTTAGCCAACAAATGGCGGATGAGCAAACGATGATGCGGATGATGACAACAGGTGGTTGTGAAAAGTAAGAGCAGACATTGCTATTGCATTTGCCGTAGCTGCCAGTCAGGCAGGTAGGCCATTGATAATGACGTGATTGCGTCGCAGTCAGACACCGATTGCCAACGGCATCAACAAGTCATTATCGGCTTATGAAAACACAACAACAACGACTCAACCTGAGCTCTTCTGACTCTTCTTGAATTCGAACAACAGCAACCAACAGCAGCAGAAGCAGAAGAAACAGACAGACGACAGGAAGGCGAATAAAGATGATGATGATGCAATAATATGGAAGATGAAGATGGAGATGACATGGAAGTTGTTGAGAAATCTCAGTTTTATCAACATCTAGAGACCTCGCATGGATGTTGTGTGTTCTAAGTTGCATCAAACAAGCTGTGATTGTTACGAATTACGCGAATTAGAAAACTAACGTTAAGACGAACGTAGACGAATTGCTCGCAACAGAGTTGAGATTAATACTCAAGCAACAGAAAGCCTGCTTAGTGGATCAACAACAGCAGCACTCATCACGAGCTTGATACTCAACGCTTGATGCGTTCGCACTTGATCGCGCCGAATTGGACTCACTCAGTTTGCTTTATTCATCGCACAAGTTCTTGGAACATTGACATCATTGTTCCAAGAAGTTGACAGCCAGAGCAGAGAATCAAAGATGACAGCATCAGTTGTTGATCCCATGCGATGCATCAACTGCAGAATCGACTGTTGAATTGCACAAATTGAGATTGAATTAAACAATATGAATCTGCGAGCGATGCGAGGAGTCGCCTAACAAACATCCTGCATTTCGTAGTGCTTTCAACTTGTGAGCAACTCAACCGTCGTTATTATAGTAGCGACCACGGTGGTTGTATAATAACTTCACGGCAATCGCAATCGTGATAGCAAGTGCAATAGCAGAAGACATTAAGATGTGCAAACATCGCACTCATCTGACTCACTTGAGAACTCAACAAGTTGGACTAAACGAAATGCCTACAATGCATGAGCTCGAGATCAAGTGTGAGCTCCAGCTCAATGTCAAACTATTATTTGGAACAAGAAATTCTATTGCTCTGATGATAGTTGTGGAGATGCAGAGTTGTCAAGTACTTTTATTTCAACTCCATCATGTTTGAAACTCATTGAAAGAGTGAAGTACTCTACGTAGCACAAAATCGATGCTCATCTAAACAATCACGAACGTCAAAGCTCGTGAGTGTTAGTGTGAATTTCGTACTCATCTTTCATGCAGTCTGAGCAACCAGTTCCCGACCAACATGAGAGTTGGCCAGGTCCAATGCTCACATTAAGTACCTTTTTTGTGACCCCTCATTGTTTCGCGTGTTCCAACCTTAGTGTTAGTGCTGTGCCCACTCCTCATGATAATGATGATGGGGATTGCCTCATGATAAGGATAAGGATGAGAATGGAGACACATCATCCCATTCACCCATTTCATCATCGGTATCGTTCTCATCCGCCCCAATTCATTCCCTTTTCAGCATGAGGCACAAGAAACTTTGGATGAGTCAAACAGCAAGCGGCTGTGTCAGATTGTCACGCGAGTGACATTTGACGCCGCAACAAAGAGCTGTGTTTGCTGCTAACGCTGCAGACAGTATAGATCGTGCACACGTTTCGAAAAGAAACAAAATGATTTTTGTTTTCCAAACACAAAGTTTCGAGCATACGTTTTGAAAAAGAGAATGTTATTCTGTTTTCCAGACAAAAAATTCCAGACATACAGAATACACTCTTTCAATTGTCTGGATCTCTCAGCACCTGTCTAAATGAGTGGGTGACACTTTTACGGCTGTACAGCAACATAGTCATCAACTGATGTATGAAATAAGTTTCCAAATCGATAGTGTTGTTGAAGTACGCGACCAGACATTGAGTGAAGCATGACTAGACATTACGAGAAACATGTAGCACCTCAAATAAAAGCCGCTTGTATCAACAGTAATATCGACATTGTTATAGAAGCATTCATCAAGAAAGCACAAACAGTGATAAGCATTCATTTAATCAGTTGGTTTCGAAAAAGTTTCAAAGCAAGTGGATGTTTAAGACAAAATGAAGTTGACTATCGTCTTCGCAATCATTGCGATGCTGGCCATCGCATTCACCGTGAAGGAATCGCAATCGGAAGAGTTCGTTTGCGAGTCATTCCAAGATACGGTGCAAGACCAGGAAATTAAAGTCACGAGTAGTCATCTATGCAAAACCTGTTGCACAAGATTTTCATTCGACAATTACAATTGGCAACCGAATACAGGATGCGTGTGCAGCAGCAATACCCCTCTTGAAGAATTAGCTCTCTGAGGCGTTCGGATGCAAATTAATAGAGCAGCAGTTAGAAATGTTTGTGTGGCCCACA